>BGPR01030195.1:7266-18816 GCA_013235015.1 Araneus ventricosus
GTCATGTATATATAACATATTTTAGTTATAATATTTTCACATTAAATGCGGAACTGTATTTCGTATTTAGCTTTTGGCATTTACAGCTATGACTTTGAATCAGTAAGCATTTAGTTAATTTTCTCGTTCTTTTCTTAATATATTTTGGAGATTTACTCCTATGCGTTGTCTTTTTCCAACAATTGGCCCTCACAGAAGGTTGGCGCCTATAAATTTCGAAATAATGTGACATAATCGATTCCTAAGTTCGATTGGCATTTGATTGTTGGAATTCCATATCTGGGTTATCTTTTTCATATTAATAGTTTTTAATCTTATTATCTTTCTGTATTTCATTGTGTGAATAATATTAGGTTATATTGTTTTTTATTTAAATGTTTAATTTTAAATGAGGGTTTAATAGGTGTATATGATGAAAATGTTATTTGAGTTTTAATGGTATAAAAATATATAACTATATATATATACATATATCTTTTTTGCGTTTAGAGCGATCGACTGTATTGAAAATACCCGCAGTTAAAGGGTTAAGCAAAATTTGCAGCTAAGCTCATCATACAAACGGAAGGTCTATGAACTTACACGGAATTATTACAACCAGTCCGACGATGTAAAATATCTTCTGCCAGCGACTGTCTCTGAAGGAATTTTCAAGTCCATTTCGTGAGTTAGAAGCTACGAAGGATATTAGCATCTGCCACTCAAAATTCACTAAATCCATTTGCAAACCTCTCGAACAAGTCAGGATATTGTATTACAAATATTTCAGCTTCCATAAATCTTGCAAATCAATGCATTTTGCATGAATATAAGGTAAAATTACTTTGAAACGCTGGGACTCAGAAATCCCTTCGTCTGAATATTTAGCAGAATGACTTTTGGGATCATGTTTAATTCTATGTTAGTACCTGAACTTTGAAGGTTGTATTGGTGTTCATTATACAGTGAAACTTAAGATATTTCGAAGCTGGCTCGACCAAAATAAAAATTCGAATTAAACAAACATGGTTCCTTTTAACATTACATTAGATAGGAAATGCAAGGGACCTGAGAAAAATTCAAATTATGAAAGAAATCGAATTAACCAAGTTGCAATGTATCACAAAACTAAATGCTTAATTTGGGGTGGTATTATTTATATAAATAACGAGCCTATTTATTTCTATTCATTCCTTGTCTTTCATTTTTCGTTATTGTTTATTTTAATGCGTCTTTATCATTATTTTATTTACTTTAAGTTTTTGTGTCATACTATTTTCGAATCTTATCAAAATCGTATCTTTCATAAGATTTGAAATCGCACTTTTATTTTATGATTTCACTTTATATGAATATCAGTTGTAAATTATACACAGTATTTAGATATGCATATAAAAATTATTTGAAGTCTATATACTGAAATTTTATAGTTAATTAAGGTCGGGGGCCCAAATATCGCCAATATAAGCCATTTATTTTAATAAGAAGACTAATTCATGCTCAATTTGTCTAAAAATAGTCCAAATCTATTTCTCAATATAAATATAACAATGTTTTATTTATATTGAGCTAGCTAATAATAACAACAGATAATTAATGCAGTTACTGTCTTTTTTGCCAAAATGTTTCATAATATGAAGAAAAATAATATGCAATCATCCTTGTAAAAACTATTGTCGAATTTGTGTATCGTCTTATCAATTTGCTTCAATTTTTATCTAAGCTGAAAACCAAAAACATGAAAGAAGGCATATTAAGATATTATCTGGGGAAAACGAAGATTTTGATGACACGGTGCCTCTTAAAGGACATAAAGCAGAAGTCGTCCTAGAATGAAATATTTAAAATTTACTTTCTACTTGACACTAGGCTGAGTTTCTTTAGCAAACTACCATCCAGGTTGATATTTCAATTATATCTTCACTTCCTACGAAGTGTAACATTTTCTTCTCGAATTGTGTAGTATTGCCCTTCTTCAAAAGAATATGAATCCGGAATTTCTTTCTCCACCACAATGCTTTCAAGCAACAGACTTTCTCCAGATTCGACCAGGAATAAAGAGGATGAAATATAAGGAGGAGAGATATAAGGGGAGATTTTTCTTTAATAACTCTTTCTTCTTGGAGAAAATTAGCGTAGGTTTGTGATTACATTAAGGTTTTTGTTCTCATTTCTAAACTATTGGCATAGGGCAAGTTTTTTTATTTACGAAGGCTATTTTAATATAGCCAGATGGCTAATATTTTTAATCAATCATATTAGCGTTTTGATCTGTGTTTTTACTCTCTCTTCTGAAAATAAGCTTTTTGATGTTCAGATCTACATTGTCCTTTGTTTAGGAAAATTTCAGGCTATGAGAAGTTATGTTTGGCGTAATGCAAGCTTCTTACAGAAAAATTTCCCAATTATTATTTTGAATCCATTTCAAATAGTTCTTAGCCCTTGAAAAAGTGGACTAGAATGGATTCCTTGTTAGTTTTTAGTTATTTTCGTTTAACTCTGAGTTTGTCTTTGTTTTTTGGCTTTGGTTTTCGAAGTGTAACATTTTCTTCTCGAATTGTATAGTATTGCCCTTCTTCAAAAGATTATGAATCCGGAATTTCTTTCTCCACCACAATGCATTCAAGCAACAGACTTTCTCCAGATTCGACCAGGAATAAAGAGGATGAAATTATAAGGAGGAGAGATATAAGGGGAGATTTTTATTTAATAACTCTTTCTTCTTGGAGAAAATTAGCGTGGGTTTGTGATTACATTAAGGTTTTTGTTCTCATTTCTAAACCATTGGCATAGAGCAAGTTTTTTATTTATGAAGGCTATTTTAATATAGCCAGATGAATAATATTTTTAATCAATCATATTAGCGTTTTGATCTGTGTGTTTTTACTCTTTCTTTTGAAAATAAGCTTTTTGATGTTCAGATCTACATTGTACTTTGTTTGGGAAAATTTCGGGCTATGAGAAGTTATGTTTGGAGTAATGCAAGCTTCTTACAGAAAAATTCCCCAATTATTATTTTGAATCCATTTCAAATAGTTCTTAGCCCTTGAAAAAGTGAACAAGAATGGATTCCTTGTTTGTTTTTAGTTATTTTCGTTTAACTCTGAGTTTATTTTTCTGCGGCGGGGCGTTCTTTTGTATGATCTTGATTTTCATTGTTCTCTGTTTTTTGTTTTGCTGCTGCAATTGCGCACTACTTAAACATTGTATTCATTTTTTCTCATTTTTTCTAATTTTTCTTAAATTATACTCTATAAATTGTATTGTTTATAAATAAATTAATTTTAGTTTTTTTTATGATCTAGTATAATTTTTTGTTAAGATTCCTTTCAAAATTTATTTTGTTTTTTTCTATTGATTGTTTTTAAGCTCTAAGGAGGAGAGTACTTATTGACACCTTATTTTTCATCAATCTACTTTTTTCTCTTTCTATCTCTTGCGACTCTCCTTCATAAAATTTTCCTTTTCCTTGTAATTTTTCCTTTCTTCCAGAAAAACCGTTTTTTTTCCTTTATATACATCTATTTAACTTGACTTGTTTGATGCTTGTAAAGATGGAATTTTGCAATCGATATATCATTGACTTCCTAATATTCTACACTTCTGAAATTTTCTTTACTTATATATTCCCGATGATAATACAATATTTTCAAAACTCACTTATTAGTTAATCGATTAATTTAATTAAATCTCGGTACCATACTAGTGGTTCCACTCGATCTTGGTAGTGACTGAGAAAAAATTAATTTCAAGATACCATAATAATTAAATAGTTAATTATAAATTAAAGACTGAAAAGTAGAAAATTAATAAAATAAAATAATTCTGTTTTTCAGTACTCTAATTACAGTGTGCTTTTAAAACTGCGTTTTTTAAATTAATTTACCATCAGATTTATTATTATTATTATTATTTGGTACTTACGTATTAACGCCACCGACGCTACAGATTTGGCGGTTTTAAGTGCCGCCAAATTTGACGGTTTTTGTACTTACGTATTAACGCCAATTTGGCGGTTTTTGTACTTACGTATTAACGTCAATTTGGCGGTTTTTAAGTGCCGCCAATTTGGCGGTTTTTGTAAACAAGATTGCTCTTTATTGGCGCATTACCGCCAATCTGTAGCCACGGTGGCGTTAATACGTAAGTACCTATTATTTTCATCTCGTGTCTTTTGAATGACCGAACGAAAAAGAAAAACCGAACATATGATGCAAGGCAGGAGTGAAAACTCTTTACTCAGATTTCTGATGTTCTTGATTTTTTGTTATATTAACTCCCCGTTCCGAATCAACAATAGGGCTATTTTGAAGCGGACATTTTTGAACCGCGGTCAGTAGACGAGGACAACACCTGAGCTGGAATTTGTTAAGGTCTAAGAGAGTCACCCTCAGGCAGAGCTGTGGATTTTTCTTGCCACTCCATTTCGTCCCATCGATCCCTATTTTGAAATTACCACCAACCCTTAGTCATTGAGGCCAGAGTAAGGGGCGGATCCCATGTTATAAGCCATTATGTCAGGTTCATGTTTATAAGTACATATTATGTTTTCATAGTTTTCATGTCATGTTTACGTTTTCATGTTACGCGTTTATGTCATTGTTGAGTATTACCATAACACGCCTTATTACAGGTTATAAGCCATAACCACTGCCTCTATTACGGTTACATGTTTACGTTACGCGTTTATTGGTTTGCGGTTATGTCATAAGTCATGTCATGTCATATTACGCAATATACATGTTTCATAAGTTTATGTTTTATATTATTATGCAAGTTATGTATTTATGCCATAATGCATTGATGGCACATAGCCACGTTGCCTCTATTACGCCATTATGCACATGGGTTATGTTTATATCATTATGTTTATTAACATAACATAAGCCATTATATTATTGCCATAAGTTCATGGTTACATAATATAACTACACGCTCCTCATATTGCCAATTCATTACGGGTTGATGGTTTTGCCATAGCTTCATACATCACGCCATTGCACATGGTGCTTCATAACATAACATTAACCACGCTCTATTACGCTATACTATAATATAAGCACATTATGCTTTCATTATTTTGCCGATGGTCATATCATTGCTACCGATACAACCACTTCGGCTCTTATTACATAAGCTCATGTCATAATATGTTACGCTATGTTACGCTATGCTATGCTTACGCAATATGTTACAAGTTATAAGCCATTATGTTATTGCCATACATGTTTATACATAAGCCATACGTTCTTGTTACGCAATTGCCACAGGTTATACACATGTTTATACATGCCATGCCACATACATGTTAAGCCATAGTTTACATAACTCATTTCGCCTCTCTATTATGTTTCATGTTTTCATATAAGCCATAAGCTATTATAGTTATTATACATAAGCCATGTTACAAGTTATTATGTTTACAATATGTCCATGGTCCGTTAATCGCATCCAATTGCACGCGAAATATCTGAACCCTCCTCCACCCCTGAGTATTTAGTCTAACGGACACCAATCATCTAGTACATTTATGCCTTCATTTTAGTAACTCTTTCTATTGAAATATTTGAAACTGAAAATTTAAAAATTAAGATATTATCTGTCTAGATGAGTCACAATGATCTCAAAATACATGACATTTTTCAATAAACAGTCTAAAATCTTTGAAAAAAAATCTAATGATTTTAGATACTTATTTATAGCATGAAAGACCGACTAGTATGGCAGCGATTAATTCCATCAAGGCTTTAAATGAAGAAAAAAGGTTCCATGTAAAAGTCGAAACGTAGGAATTTCAAGCCCCTCGGATACAAAAGCCAGTAATCTGAGATTCCTCTAGATCAGTTTGCAATAAAATAATTAAAAGTCTGAACCAAATCTGCGACTCAATTTTCTTCATTGTGGCTTTTAAAAATCTCCCCGCTGAAGTTGGTTTACAAGCTATTACTAATTTTGTTGGTGCTTGTTCCAACCAAAAGTTTTGCAATCTTTGAGATAGAAGATTGACTTGATTTGATATTCCCTTGAGGGATAAAAGTTTAATCCGACGACACAGAAAATGGGCCAAAGCATAAAGGACAATATAAATACCCAATTCTGAGACATTTCAGAAATGAGAAAAGACTTTTAATCCCATCGTAGACAGAAAAGAGTGATCACCTTAGTGAGAAAAAAAATAGAAAAGTTTATAAAAGATTCATCTTTGTGAAAACCAATCTAATATGCTTTGCGTAAGAAAATTCTAAGAGTTACAGCGCGGAGATTTTATGGCTGTTGAATAATCTGCATCAGGAAGATTGTAATAGTATCCTGATCTACCTGATTGAAAGGAAAACACTTGGAATAATCAAAGATTTTCGTGAACCTTGCCGCTTCAATTGAGTGGAATAATTTGCTTCAACTAATTCAAATTCTTTTGACGTACAGCCACACGGATTTTGTTGATTTAGTTTTACCTGAAGTTTGTAAATTTTATGTCTCTTCTTTTGATATAGAGGAGAAATTAATTTGTATGGAATTTTATCTTGCAGGTTCATTGATGGACTTAAATTGAAATGTTTGATAAAAGCAAAGGAAGTTTAAAGTTAATATTTCTATCTCTTGTTTTCATTTAAAACAAGAACGAGTTATGCTTCGGAAAGAATCAAGTTATTTAAGATGGTATCGATCCCAGGGCGGCAGCTAACCAAGCATTAACACAACAGCTTAGAGAGGATCTGTAAAAGCCTTGTCACGAATAAGCATATTCCACATTTCTCTTTATATAAAAGAGTGAATGCCATGGCAAAGAAACCAGGACAGCGGAGGATTAGCAAAAGAAGCTGCGAGTCTGATAGATACCCACCATCTTGTTAAGGCACCGATTTCCTTCCTGAACACCTTCAAGAAAAATGATGGAGGACTGTCAGTCAGACTGGGAAGGTGAAGATACGGGAAGCGCCCACATTTAACATCCCGCTAAGAGTCCGACTCCTCGAACCATGCTACTGGAAAGGGAATAAATCCTGTTTTCAGGACACGTACCCATTTCCCTGTACTTGAAAAGGTTTAACTGTCTGATTACAAATTGCTCATGTGGAAATGATTAAATGGCACCTTGTATTGCTTATTGTGAGTGCATTCTCTGACTGTATCCTTCCACATGACTCAACCGGATCACCAGCAACATGCTGACAATCTGGTTCCGTAATGTCAAGCCTTCCCAACAAAGGCTCTCGACTTAAAACCAATGATTGCTCACCATCTAATGATTTTCAAGAGCTTGAATAAATCCACATGATTATCTGTCTCTTCAAGCCTCTTCCATTACCTGCAAGGCCGAGGGGAATTTTTTGCTCCCTCTGCCGAAGGGACAGCGCACCTGAACTATTCTCCGCTTCTCCACACAGAAAACTTCCACTTTGGAGAAAAATAGTAATCAACAGAACAGACACATGCTGTGCTTTTAAGACGCCGCACTTACTTTAGCTTTGTTTTGTGGACCTCTCTTTATTTGATTAGTGTTTTCTTTTCTTTTCTCCTTGTTTGTTGATATTGTGCACTTCCATTCTCACATTTCTTCCGTTTCAGTTTCCTTTTGCTTTGTATATACTTCTATGGTACCCACTTTGTTTCTTGTATATTATCCCAGATTTTAGATTTGTATTCTTTTGTTACCTTTTTTCATCCTCTGCCTTTCTGCCTTCTTTATTTTCCTCTAGACAGTTAAGGAGCTGTCTGATTAAATCTCCACTTCAAGGTCCACACACTGTTTAGGATAAACTAAAAGGTTCTAGACGTATGCTGAAGTGGTGTTCTGTCTCTGTTCTAGGCGCAGATGTCACAAACTGTGGTAAGGAAAGACCCAGTTGGGGTACGCATGCGAAATCAAAGTTGTTAATGGTGAAAACAAGAAAACATATAATAACCATACAACTTGAATATTGATTATTACGGAGGTAATTTTAGCCATCCTTATAGTTAAAATTATTACAATATCAATATTTCATTTGTTTTGTGTTGAACTAATACTATTGTACAAACTAATAAGGTGTGAAGAAATATAAGTCTTGCAAATATTATTAATTCGAGCCTTCGCTTCTACGCTAATCTTAACACCGTTAATAAAAAAACTTCTTTTGTATAGACGGATGGTTTGTTGGGGGGGGGAGCTGGATATGATATAGAGGCAATGTGGAAACAAAAAGAATAACTAAGGTTTGTGCGAGATAAAAGGTTTGGAACCCTTGCACTAGTGAAACATTTTGTTCCATGGCTTTAAAATTAACATACAGAATTTTTACTTTGGAATGAGTCGCACACATATCTAAAAAATAAATATTTTCCCATAAATGAATTCATATTTGAGAGAACAATATGACGATTTTAAAACCTTATGTTTAAAGGTT
The DNA here is from genome assembly GCA_013235015.1 of Araneus ventricosus. Lineage (NCBI taxonomy): Eukaryota > Metazoa > Arthropoda > Arachnida > Araneae > Araneidae > Araneus > Araneus ventricosus. The sequence goes on from BGPR01030195.1 coordinate 15,633, forward strand.
AAGAGGGATCTATTGTGACAACGATTAATCTGACACGCCCAGTTGAAACAAAGATTCTTTAAGGAGAGTCGAAATGGAAAATTTATTTCTTTTTACACAAAAAAGTTAAATATTCTGAGAAGTAGCTTTTAAAATATTATATAATTCCTGAAGCATATGCTTTTCTATGTGTAAAGACTTGTTTCAGTAAAAATTAAGGATCAAGTTGCTCCAACACAGTTACTCAATCGTTGGGTGTTTCTGAATACAGTTTTCGTAATCTTTTGAGATGAAGAACTACCCAACGCAATGTAAAGCTAATATTCCTTCAGAATAAGTTTGCCTGATTTCTCATAGAGCAGTGAGTGCCAGAACACAAAAATAAATACAAATCTCATTCAATGTTGAGCATTTTTCAACTAGAAATCAGAAACGGCTTCTTAATCTCATCAGAATAGAGTCATCAGAAAATACTGTAGTAAAGAGTGATAGCTTGCGGAGAGAAAACAAACACGAAGATTCATCTTCTGTAAACCAAACTAATATGCTTCCAGCCGAAAAAATTCTAAGAGTTTCCGAAGAAGCATTTATGGCCTTTAAGTGATCTTCCACCGAAGATTGTAATAGCATCCTGATTGGCTACCCCAGAAAAACACCTACAATATCAAAGCATTTTCCATAAGGGCTCTGAAGATTCCATGTGATAGAAGCAATTGTTTCAATTCATTCAGATTTCTTTCCCAAAGCGCAGCCATTAATGGATTTTTTTAAGCGTTTTAATTAGGGAGGATTCGTAAAACATTTCAATTCTGCATTGAGGGGAAATTAGGCGGAATTTCGTCATTAAGATTCCTTTCCCAAGTGTGTATCCGCCTGAATTAAAATGTGTTATTAAAAAAAGCAAAAGGAAATTTAAAGTTTCTGCCATTTTTGCATTTTTACATAATAAAGCAAGCAGAAGGTGTTGAAATGACACAAAACAATCTGCGGCATTGATCTTTTTTTAATGGTTTAGAATTTCTGTGGCCTCCCAGGAAATCGCAAGTTTCTTCAACATGAGTTATTGAGAAAAGACTCTAATATTATTGAAACTCAATGCAAACAATTATCTTCATATAGCTTAATTTAAAACATCTACTTTTCAATCTCCATTTTAGGTACAAAGGCCTAGGGAAGTTTTCGGAAATGACAAACAATCTAAGTAAGTATTGATCTTTTTTTATTTGCTCTTAAATTTAAAATTCTAGAAATCGCAAGTTTTTTTCACAGCGATATTGAGAAAAGAGACCGAAACCTGAATATTATTGAAAACTCACGTGTAATTATCTCTCATGAGAAGCACTTAAAACATCTGCATTTTTTTTTTCTAATCTCCATTTTTAGGGTAATAAAGGCGTTAGGAAGGTGTTTTCGGAATGACACAAACAATCTAAGTAAGTATTGATTTTTTTTATTTGGTTTTAAATTTCTAAAAATTCTAGAAATCGCAAGTTCTCTTCAACATGATATTGAGAAAAAAGACTGAAACCTAATATTATTGAAAACTCAATGCAAAAAAACAATTATCTTCATGAGAAGCTTTCACTTAAAAAAAATCTTAATTTTTTCAATCTCCATTTTAGGTAATAGTCTTAGGGAAGGTAAAGTTTTCGGAATGACACAAACAATCTAAGTGGCATTGACCTTTTATTTGGTTTTAAAATTTCTAAAATTCTAGAAATCGCAAAGCTTTCAACAGCGATATTAAGAAAAAGACTGAAACCTTGAACACATTGAAACACGCAAAAAAAACAATCACATCTCTAAGGAGAAGCACTTAAAACATCTTACTCTTCTAATCTACTTAGGTAATAAAGGCGTTAGGAAGGTATTGAATGACACAACAATCTAAGTAAGTATTGATCTTTTTTTTATTTGGTTTTAAATTTCTAAAAATTCTAGAAATCGCAAGTTTCTTCAACAGCGATATTATTGAGAAAAGACTGAACTCTTTGTATTATTATTTTGAAACTCAATGAAAACAATTATCTCTCATGAGAAGCTAATTTAAAAAAAAATCTTGGTTTTTCTAATTCCATTTTAGGTAATAAAGGCGTTAGGAAGGTGTTTTCCGAATGACACAAACAATCTAAGTAAGTATTGATCTTTTTTTTATTTGGTTTTAAATTTCTAAAAATTCTAGAAATCGCAAGTTTCTTCAATAGCGATATTGGAGAAAAGACTGAAACTCTGAATATTATTGAAACTCAATGCAAAACAATTATCTTCATGAGAAGCTAATTTAAAACATCTTACTTTTTCTAATCTCCATTTTAGGTAATAAAGGCGTTAGGAAGGTGTTTTCGGAATGACACAAACAATCTAAGTAAGTATTGAATCTTTTTATTTTTTGGTTTTAAATTTCTAAAATTCTAGAAATCGCAAAGTTTTCAACATATTGGAGAAAAGACTGAACCTATTATTAAACCTCAATGAAAACAATTATCTTCATGAGAAGTTAATTTAAAAAATCTTACTTTTCTAATCTCCATTTTAGGTAAAGGCGTTAGAAGGTGTTTCTGAATGATTAATAAACAATCTAAGGGGTAATGATCTTTTTTTTATTTGGTTTTAAATATCTGTAAATTTAATGCAAAAAGTTTCTTCAACAGCGATATTGGAGAAAGACTGGAAACCTTAATACATATTGAAAACCAGAAAAAACAATTATCTCGAGAAGCTAATTTAAAAAAATCTTACTTTTCTGAATTCCATTTTAGGTATAAAGGCGTTAGGGAAGGTGTTTTTAAATGACACAAACAACTAAGTAAATGATCTTTTTTTTTATTTATTTTAAATTTTAGTAAAATTTTAGAAATCGCAAAAGCTCTTCAACAGCGATATTGGAGAAAAGACTGAAACTCTTAATATTATTGAAACTCAATGCAAAACAATTATCTTCATGAGAAGCTAATTTAAAACATCTTACTTTTTTTCTAATCTCCATTTTAGGTAATGAAGGCCTAGGAAGGTGTTAGACACAAACAATCTGGGTAAGTATTGATTCTTTTTATTTGGTTTTAAATTTCTAGAAAATTTAGAACGTTTCTTCCAACAAAGATATTGGAGAAAAGACTGAAACCTGAATATTATTGAAACTAATGCAAAACATTCTGGTATGAGAAGCTAATTTGGTGCCAATACGTAACTTAGAACGAAGCATCAG
>BGPR01030196.1:0-18816 GCA_013235015.1 Araneus ventricosus
ACTTTTTCTAGCTTTTTGAATTGGTATGATTCTGAGGACAATAAAGAAACCGGCACTAGAAAGAAACAGCAAAATATGACTGGGATAACATGCAGACAAGCAATTAGTTATTGTATGTATATACCAAATGTTAAATTTATATCTTTGTCTTTTGTTAAATAGTAAAAAATAGCTACTTACTATATTTCCTCTTATTTCAATGCTAACAAATTTTTTTTAAAGGATGAAAATACCCTTGAGTTGCTTTAATGTGCATGAAATATCTGTTAATTCTATTCGTAACATTTCTATGAGGAATATCAATTCTATTGTTCTAATTTATATGACTACATGATATTTTGCATTATATGTAACATAACTATTTTTTTATTTTCATTCGCAAGAGTATTTTAATATTGATTTAAAACAATTTCTTATTAAATCTATTCTTAAATTAAATAATTATTTTTCTTTCTTGTTGAGTTTTAACCATTGTAGCTTAGCTTATTTTTTAAAAAATAGTGTTCTTAACACTCACTCTGAATAGTTAAAAAATTTCTTGCATATATTTATATATATATTTTTTCTGTTATTAAATCATTAGAAAAGTTCAACCCAACTTAGAAATGAAATTGTGAGTTAGCTTTCTTTTTTCACCACAAAATTGTCAAAATTACACATTAAAACTTTTCATTATCATTGTTAAGATATATGCAATAGATATTAACTTTTTATTAATTTTAGTCATACTTTAATTAAAGTTTAATTTTATATTCCAGTAGTTGTGAGTGGATGATGATATATTTTATAAATTATACAGGTTGGAACAAAGGAGAAAAGAATTGGGGTGTAAATGAGGCTCTTCACAGCTATTCTCCCAATGATGGTGAATCTCATGGCTGGTGCAATAATCCAATGAAGTGGTAAAAATAGTCTTATATATTAGATACTCTTCACTTTGTTTTTATTTCAAATTGTTTTTTCATTTTATTGCTATTGAATTTTCTGTACATTTTTCAGTTTATAAATTTGAATTAGTTAGATGCAGCTTGTAACGGTGCAGAGATCATATTTCTGTTACGGTTTTATTGTCTTCTATTTAGAAAAGCTGTAAATTGAGCAATTTTGCATGGCATTTTTTAAATGTGAAAGAAAGCCTAAAATTGCAATTTATATTAAAGGAGAAAAAATTTCAGTTGATTTTCTTAAGATCTTTCATTAATTTTCTTTTCTCCCTCCTTTGTGTATATTTCAATTCAGAAATTAACAGTTAACCTATTTCTGATTTATACTGTTAAAATTGCACAGAAATGTTTTTAGTACAAAATAAATTGGTAATTGATTAATCTTTCTGTGAAAGATGTTATAAATTGTTTTACCCAGTTTACAATTCCCAGACAGTACAAGTCCTTATGTTCTACATTATTTAAATATTCTAATAATTTGTTGACAACATAACATGCAACAGTATTAAGTTATGCTGAGATAAATTAAAGTTTGTTCTGTATGAAAGTTGCTTAAAAATTATGTTTCAGAATAAGACTATCTTGTATTCTTGATAATTAAAAGGTTCTAACATGTATGCAAATGCTTATTTTGAAAATCAATTAGGGTTTCACTTTTTATAATGTTTCAAATTCATCATTTTATTTACCGATTGAACCTGGATTCAGAAAGCTTTTTTTGAAAACAAAAATTGTTTACTAAATTAAATGTTTACCTCAAATAAATAATTAATTTAAACTATTTTTAAAATAGATTGTGTCAATATTAGCATTATAGCTTATCTGTAGAAATTCTTCTTCTTCAAGGGGAAAAAACCAAATTAAATGCAAATCATATATACATCTCTTTTCTGATTTTTTTTAAAATTTTTACTTGTATCTGATATGTAATAATGTCATTCAAGGGTCTGTAAAGCAATGATATACTTTTATCTTTGTATATATATTACATTTTTTCATTTTGCTTCTTTCTTTCTTATTATGAAACAATTTATTTCTATTTCATTTATTAAATTTAGAGAATATATTGAAGCAGTTTTGCTGAAAATCTCAATTTTTGTTAGAAATCAAATGTATTTTTATGCATTCATGTATTTTTCATGGCTTCTTTTCATACTTAAAACTTTAGTATTTTTGTGTGTGGAAATAATTTACAATATTAATTTTATATTATTATATTTTAAAATTTTAGTGAGCTGACTCCTATCAACACTGTATCCACTAGTACTCAGAAAAAATGGAATAATCAGCTTCAGTCTTCATGGAATATTTTTGGAGTAAAGCCACTGGAATATTCACCTCTTTATAAAAATAATTTGAAGCAATAATACATAAGAGATTTATTAAACTTCAAGATTATATCTTGAAAATTTATGGTTCTTCCCATATACTAATATATTTACATTTTGTCAAGGGATTTTATGTTTGTATTTTAACAAAAAGATATTTTATTCATATTTACATTTTAGTTACTTTTGCGTAATTTAAAATATTGTTGTTTACCATCTTGTATACATGTTATTAACAGCTATGTTTCTGAATTGAAATTGTGATTAGGTTTAGATTTATTATTTTATTTATTTTTACATGATATTTTTCTTTTCTGCATTTAATTTGATTTATAAATAAGTTTTATTTCTGTAAAATTGAAATTAAAATTATCTATTTTGGAATACTAAAGGATATCAAATGAATTTCCTTTTTCCCACACACAATTTTTGTATTGAAATTCCTATGAATCTGTTAACTCTTTTTTTTTTCTCTTGAGGGAAGGGGCAAATAAACATAAAAGGATCAAAAATTATTTATGATGAAAAAAGTTTTGAACTGCATTTTACATTCAGATTTGTGAATTTTTTTGTCCTTGTGTAGCATTGGGAATTCAAAAAAAATTTTAAGAATGTGTTAATAATTATATAATCTATTATTCAATTTCACTTCATTTAATTTTTATTTAAATGCATCAAATGCATTGCATTTGATAGACTATTATGGATTTCACTTTAAAATTTTTATTCGTGAATATTATAGTTTAATAAATTTCATTTAAAATCTTGTTTTAAAATTTTATGTTTATGTTAATACAAATGAATATTTATCTCAATAAACTCCCTATCCCAGTGATAAAAAAATATTTTTTACATTTGAGCTTTATATTGTGAATTATTTTATGTTTTATTTATTATTAAATTTTTCTTTGAAAAATGAACAAATTCAGCTTGCATTTATGTGTGTTTGTATCGTACTCTGACAAATTTATCTGATGATTTCTCAGGAGAGGTCATATTTCTTTTGATCAAATTATAGAGATATTTCTTAATATGATTTATTGAAACTAAGTAAGTTTATTAAAAATGCAAAACTTAAATTCAAATGATCTAAAGCAACCCTCTGGGCATCACAACCACGTTTTTTGAAGAAAAGCCTTATATATTTTTTTTTTTTGTCAAATAAATTTCTTTGAATTTAGTGACCCACAAAATTTTTTCCGCGACCCACGGTTTGCACACCACTGATCTAAAGGAGAGTTAGAAAGCAAATATTTCCTTAGTTTTGAATTTCTTAAGGATTAATTTACTTTTTAATTAATTCAAATATTTATTTTTTAAAATCAAGTATGCTGAAATATAAAGCTCTCAGATTTCATGGGAAGAATTAAACTTGACAATCTATATGCTTATACATTATGAGTATGGGTTAATTTTTTAACTCGAATTTTGGCTTATAAAGTTTGCTTTCTAAAAGTTTTGCTGCTGTTGAAAAATATTTTCACTGTAAATAATATTCTTATATTCTTTCAATATTCTTATTGCTAATCAGTCAGGTAGTTGGATTTATGCTTGTGAATGTTTTCTTGAAATGTAGTAAAGATAATAATATAATATGCAATGTTAGATAACATTGCAGTCAATAGTATAATTATTGTTTAGTTTAATATCGAAAATGTTTTATAGATGTAGCTGTTTGTAAAATGTCACATAAAATGAGACAAAATGGTTGCAATTTTCAGTAATTCATCTAGTTAGATACTTTTCGTTTTTCTGTCATGATAGCAAATTCATAATGCTAAAAATGATTGCAGTACTAAACACAAATGATTAAATTAATTTTAAAATATCTCTAAGAGAATCATTCCACCGATGCTCATGATTAAATGTTTGTTCTCAGATAGTATGTTCTGAAATTAAACTTAAACATTTATATATAAGATTGGTGAAAAAATATTTAATAGTATCTATAATTTATTAACTGCTTAATAACATGTTTTGAATTTGACCACATTTTTATTTGTTGATTTTAAAACCTATAATCTCATTTCAAAACTATTTATCATGTTGATAAGACGAATCAGTTCAGGCCATCAGTTAATAGCAAAACTTCTAACATTAGTTTATTTAAGTTACATATATGTTTGCCCATTAGTAAGTAAAAGTTAGTTATCTCTCTTGCTCTTGAGGTTGTATATTTTTATTTACAGTATTAAGGGTTTTATTTGAACTGATTCAATATTTTCAAATTGCTGACAGGTGTATTTTAAATCATGACTAGTGGAAGTTTATTTGAATGTTTGTCATTGTTTTTTATCCAACATGCTAGCGCATAATCATTTTTATTCATAATCATTTTATATACTCATAATTCTTTGGCAACTAACTAAATTTTGCATCAACACCATGTGGTAAGATGCAATTTGTGCAACTGCATTTTTACAAATAATATTAATTGTTTATTTGTATACCATAATGTACATGCTGCTTTTGTTTGATTTTATTGAATTCAGTGTTTCTTCTTGTTTGTAATATTGATATTCTAGAAGGTTATCTTATTCAATGTACAACCAAGCTGAAATGTGAAACACTTTTTGTTATTCAGGTATTCAAATTCTTCAGATCATCCAAAACCTCTAATGAAGAAAGTTTTACAAGAGGCCATTTACACAAAAACTAAATTATGTATAAAATTTCTAGTATCAAGGCTCAATTTCATGACTAAATTTCAAAATTAAATTCTAAGGATACCAAGTCCTGTTTTATCAGAATTATGAAGATGCAAAGTTCTGAATCCCTCCTAGTATTAAACAAATTTTTTTTCAGACTTCTGTTAGTATTTTTAACTAACATTCAACGTTAAGCTGGATATTTCTTTTAATTCTGCTACTAAGTGAGTTAACATAATTTAAATAATGTTTAAATTTTAATGCATTATGTAATTGTTCAAATTTACTAACAAAAATTTAAAAATAGCAATACTGATGTATTATGACTAAAAAAGGTTCTAAAAAACACTTTTTACAGTCATGCAAGAATTCAATTTATTCCTACTTACAACTATTTGGCAATAATGAGTTTCTATTTACAACTATTCTGGAATAATTAAATTATACATTATAATATGAGGTATTTACTACTTGGAAACATTTCAGCTTCTGTGTAGACAAAATACTTAAAGTGTGAAGTATATATATATATCCAACACTTGACTAAAATTTGTAATTAATTTTTTTTTTTAATTCGAGAAAGTTGAGTTCGTGTATAATTTTCAAAAAATATATTGCTATAAAAATTGTTAAGTTATTTATTATGTGCAGTAAAATATGTAAATAGCCTCTTCTGAAAATTTTATGCATAACAATCTTTAGAGAGTGTCATGTTCTGTCTTATGATGCTCTTCAGTTTGGTGTGTGCTGAACAAGGAAAGTATGTACAATATTTGTGATGCATATTTGTGAAAACCTAATCTACTTACTGATTTCATTTTATGAAAAGTTATTTTGAAATATGATTTTCTTATATTGCATTGTAAGAATTTGTATTTCCCCCCCTTAAAATGCATGAAACTTTGGAATAACAATTTTAGAAAATTATTGCGAATGATTTATTTTGATTTGTCGTCATACCATATATTTAAAGCCAAGTTTTCAGCAAAATATTTATTGTTTCATGAACTTTTTATGTTGCATAAAAACCCTTTAGCTTACTTAAACAGCCTTTTTATTTATAACTTGTTCTTTGTGAACTATTTTGTTAATTATGTTTAATGTGTCTGCATTTTTTTTCCAAGTTAGTAATCATTTGAAATAGTTAAATTTTTTGTATATGAATTATAAACTTTTTTTCTTAAATGGAGATTTTTAAAGTAAAGTGAAAATGCAATTCCCCCTCCCTTTCAGCAACAGAATATTTTCTTCTGCATAAAAAGTTTTCTAATATCAGTTTTCTTTGAATAAGTATTTATACATTTTATGCATTTCTTCTTTAACTAAAAGTTGTTCACTTTTAATTAGTTTTAGGTTGATAGATTAACAATGGTATTCTATATTAGTGTATAAATAAGAAATTGTCAATTTTATAAAAAAAACAGTAATACTATTAACTTAATATCAGTAGTTAAGATAAAAATGGATGAAAAAACTGATTTAAACACATTTTTGTGACATTTCTGAATTTAGTTTTTGCAAAATGCGTGTAATTTGGAAAATCAACTATAGTTTTATTTTCTTTCAGTAACTATAGTTTTATATTTTTTCCCCCTTCGAATTCTTATTTCATATCTATGGAGGAAAGTATGTATCAAATTTTTTTTGTGAACTATGCATTGTAATTTGTTCTTAATATTGTCTGTGATATTCTTTTCTACCCTTTATTTCTACATGGCACAGAGTTAATTCCATGTAAAATATCTTCCGATGTGTAAGCGTTTGTTGTATTGAGCTTTTTTAAAATGTCTAAACGTGAAAGCATTTTCAGTGCTAGTTTATGTACTAGACACATCCTTAATGTGTCATTTTTTCACTACTTTGTATTTACTACTTATGATATACTTGTATATTAAAATATATTTAATTTATTTCTATATAATTATTTTTTATTTTCTTGAGAATCTTTAACATTTATATTGAATTCTTTGTTTCAGAATCTTCAAATTTTAAATATCATTTACTTTATCATACAAATTCAAAATGAATTTATTTCTAATAAAATTTATACATTGGAAAATGAAATTTTATAACACTTATTTGTTATAAGTGTTTAATTGTTGATAATCTGAGTATGCTTTTGAAATGGATATTTTTATAATCTGTGTAAGCATGTATTAGTCTTTTATAATAGATATACTAATAAATATTTCATTAAGATGCTTTAAATGTCATTTTTAGTGATTTTTTTATTGGTGTTAAAAACCTTTGTTCGATTGCTGCTTTTTATAACCAGACAAATTTGCATTTATTTATATTGTTTTGCTGAATTATTAAGACTGCTACTTTTAACAAGCCACTGATATTCATATTTTTTCAACAAATTCTTAACATTTAATTCTTTATTCATACCATTTATTGATTTCAACAATTTAACTACCCATATTGCTTCTTTTGAATGATCTGTACTATTATAATTCAATACTTTTCCTTTAAACATGTGTTAACTTCATTTCTTTCATGTATCATATAATATTCTTATAAAGATTTGCTAATATTTAAGATAGGGCCATAATTTGCTAGTTTTGTTGCGTTGGTATAAAAAGCAGTTCAATGAAAATGACACATGTAAGTATCAGAAAAAATTTTATTGCAAAAACATTTTCATAAACCTTATTACATAACTACATTCATAAGCAATGTGAATTCAAATTTATAAAGTCCTTTTTTATAAGTATTTTTAACAAACTGATTTCTCTCACTCAGTGGTCAATACGAGAACACTACGGGGTTAGCACTCTTTATTCCACTAACTAGTGCATCATCCTGATCCTAAGTTCAGTTATTCTTCGGCTAGTTTTCCTAGATTTTCGCACAACATTCCTATATCTTTTTCCTATATTTTTAGATTTATAATTTATTCACATCCAAGATATAATTCATTGGGAATTTTCAAAATAAATAAATAAAGTAAAAATAAATAAATAAAATCTAGCTTTATTCCAGTTTTTTCAAAGATTATTTTATTAGAATGTAAGATATCCCACTTTGCTTCTCTGGACAAGATTTTTGTTGATTCACATAATTTATGAATTTTGATTTTTATATACTCTATCTGTTTACTTGCATATAGTACATTGCAAAACAAAATAATATGAAATCTCGAGTAGTTTATAATTAAATAGAAATGAAGTTTATTTACAAACTTTAAAAAATATATTGAAATTTGAATTTCAAAAATATCTTTTTCTAATAAATAATGGCTCTTTCGTATAAATATTTTTTAAAAAAATGTTGACAATTTTGAATATTTGTGAACATATATTTTTAAATATCTAAAAATGAAGTTAAGCATTTTTCTATTTTTATTTCATGTAAAACAAAGGTTCAAATAAGTGAAACTATTTTAAATTACATTTATCTATGTTCTTTTTTATTATTGACTGAGACTGAAAACTATTTAAATCAAAGAAGACTTTTTCTTTTTTATTTCCTTTTTTTTCGGTTGTACAAATCCATAAGTACATAATCTAAGAAATGAATGGAATAAATTATTCCACTAGAATATACCCATCATATTTTCATGTTCAAGATCTTTACTAAAACATATTGAAGGATAGGAATTGTAACCTGGAATCGGAATTTTTCTTCTAACATTAGCGGAATTTGTAAGAAAATATGCTTGACATGAAGGTGTGTAATGTAGATGAAACAAGATATGCATTCCATTCCAAACTCCATACTTACAACCATTTACATTCCATGAATAAATTAGACATACTTTTTTATGCATGTACATCAGCGTTGAAATCCAAAGGCATGGTATTTTATATAAGCTTTAACACATATATTCTAAAAATGTATATAAACAACACACCGTCAATGCACTTAGAATTGCATATATTTCAAAAGAATTCTTTTCCAAATCGCACACTTGACAGAATTTAGAATATCTCCACTTTTTAGTGATTTAAAAAAACATGATGTCCAAAAAAAAAATGCTCTGGAATTTAAAAAGTAATCAGATTATGATACTTATAAGCTGAATTCTATTATTAAAATTTTTTTAAATTCATAAATAAAAATGGTAAAAAAAAAATGAGAATGTTTATGTGAAATATTTCTAAAATAATAGTAGATTTTACCTTGAAATAAATTGTTGCACAGCCCTGTAAATCGTAACCATTTTTTAAGCTTATTTGTTAAATTATTTATGTCATCTCTGAACATAATGTACATTTCTCCAAAAATTGTGAGCATTTAATACAAACATAATGTAAGCACTATCAAATAGGATTTTTAGTATTACTTTTTCCTTTCCACTATTTGTTTATATTGTTGAATTAATAATTGTGGCTACCTATAAGTAAGTGGTGCATTTTGATAAGAATTCCTTTTTCAAAATCATTGTACATCTACCGTTATCACACACAGTTCAACTTCATCTTTAACAATGACTTTAATTGAATTTAACGTAGACAACACTGTAAATACACTTCACTAATATTTATACACATTCTATATAAATATTTGCATATATCACAGAATAATATAGTTATATATATATTATAACATCAGAATTGACAAAGTCGAAATTGAAGGCTTCCATTTGTACATATCGTTTGATTGACATAAATCCGATTCATAAGGAGCAGTGCTGCCATTTTTCTGAAGTTTATTTGATTTTAAGGAAATCTAACCTATCAATTTATTAAAATAATAACATTTGCTGAGCGTTTATTACTAAAGCTGAGAATGAAAATCAATCATATCGTGAAGAATTTAATCAAGTTGTCATAACTAGCTATATGAATGATTATTTCATAATCTGTTGACGAAATAAGAGACAATGAATTATTTCCTTATTCCATTTTACAATAGACTCGTGTTTTCAAGAAATTATGATTTTGGAACTCATTCTTTATCGCGAATTAAATGATGGCCCTTGAATTAATTCTTTCAGCTAATATTTATTTTACGAATTAAAATTTATATCTTCTTTTCTTTTCCTCGACCCATTTCATATTAAACCGGTCTTCGAAAACAAGCGGCGAAGTACTTGTAAAAAGACATGATAAGGCCTTGCACTTTACAATTTCATGGGCATTTTGGCTTCGAAATTTACGGACTATCTATAATACAAATAGGACATGTGTCCGCTGAAATTCACACGTACATAAGGATGACAATGTCAGAATTTTTTGGCAAATGGTTTTCATGTCGCAAATAATATTTATTGAAGATTATAAATTTAGTTGTGTATTGTACTTTCTGTCGAATAATTGAATTCGAAATTTATGCTTTAAGATGCCTCCAGAGGTGGTACGCCCTAGTTCGTTAAATCGTGATTGCATTACAGCATGTCAAGGCAAGATTTTTTTATTAGCTCACCAAATAAAACTATTATGAAAAATAAAATGTTTGTTAAACTTCATTGCATTACCCTAAATGTGTTTTTAAAGGAAATAATGCTCAAGAAATACTAAGGTAACTTCCCGTAACTATTAGAATTTTTTTATTTATTATAGAATCAATTTATGTTTATTTGATAGTGTCAAATGCTCTCACGAATTTAATTTTGGAATCTTTTGCGCTTCCTACAGGAGGAAAAAGGATGCGACAACACAACAAAAGGCAACGTGCAACGTGACATTTGCAGTTAGTTTCATGTGACGTCACGCGAATCGATTCTATTGTAAGCTATCTAAAGAATAATAGTTTCTTTATATAATTAACTTTTATTTTAATAAGAATTAGCCGCTTTTTTTGATATCACTATTCTATTTTAATGAATTTTCAACTATATTTTAATGTTATATAAAGAATTAAATTTTGCATATATTTTAAAAATTCCCTTTTTAATATGTTGTGTGAAAGGTTTTAAACAAACTAAAATTTTCAGTTCAAAAACTATAACGACTAAATTTCGGGAAAATTGCTTTTCAATTACTTTCAAATTTTCCATTTAAGCAAACGATCATAAATGATTTTTATATTTTGCCATTTCGTTGTTCTTCACAACATTTTATGAATCATTTAAAATTTGTTTTTTGTTTAATTTAGTTGAATAAAATGGTAATGATCTCTCAGAAAACATCCTAAAGCTTTCTGTTAAACTGGTTCTTTTTAAACGTTCTATTTTTCTGCTTTACAAAGTATTTCCATTGTCTTCTCTTTTGTCCAGTGTTACTTTTTGTTATAACTGCTAGAATTTTAAAAATTTTACCTTCTTTAAACGAAATGAGAATAAACAAACATGCTTTGATTATGAACTCGGCAGACGAACGCATTATGTTTTCCCGCCACACAACATATCGATTCGTTTTCAATTTTTCCGCGCGCAATACGGCACTGGAAATGAGAATTGTATTTTGCTACCAGCAATCATTAATGAGATTGAAACTGCAATCGAAAACTTGCATTCCATGTTCAATCTTTTCATAAATGAGTCCGATGAAGCTTTTCGTGCATATATTCCATTACTTAAAAGCACGAAATGAAATGGTTGCGAGGGCCATTATTGATCGAACAGCATCTGCACCTCTCACGTTATCACAGAACACATTCTAAATTTAAAACTTTATCGTTAGAAAAGTTTTCCGTTGATGAATTTTACCAAGAATTCAGCTGGAGCGACAACATTTTAAAACTGCGCCATGAACAGTTGGAAAGAAATTCTGTTCTTTCTTTTTATTTGTCTATTTAACTTTTGCTTTTGTATCGTAGTTTTTTTTTTATGAAATTTTCCTAATAGTAGGTCAATAGAAATATGTGTAATAAAATAGATTTTAAATAAGGTAGATTTTTAAGATTTATTTTGGGCTCAATTTATTTTTAAACAAAATATTTTATCTAAATTTAAAGATTGAATGCTTTGGTGTAGTTAGATTTTATGAACTTTTATTTACGAAATTAAGGTAGAATCTGAAATATCTTATTTCGTTTATCTGAGTTATATTCATTTAAACTAATTACATTTTTTAATGGTGATAATAATAGTAACTAGTAGTATTTTTAATAATAACAATAAGTGACAAGATTTTACCTGAATTAAATAGAATTTAAATATATAGATATAAGTAGAAAATAGGATGGCGAATGGTATTTTAATGCGAATTATTCATTTTAATGAATCGATTCATTTTAAAAATCACGAATTTTGAAACGTTGGCAATATTTATTCAGTTAAAGGTTTCGCATATTATTATTATTTGTGCTCTTTTCTTGACGCATGTTCTGCTTATTTATTAAAACACACGTCTTTCCCTCCCACCAAACACTTCCTTATTATTTCGTTCTGAAATTGCTCTCGATATACGAATTCGGATAAACCGAGTATAATTCACTGTTTCCTCAAACATTGAATGTGTTCTGTCAATATGGTTTATTTCTTTAGATCTGATTTGAAGTATTACGTAACGGCCGTTACATTTACATTAATTTACGAAACAAAGTCTTGCTACTTACTGAAGTATTTGTTAGTAAATTTCAAAATATATGCTTGTAAAAAATATACATTTCTACATTATTAGTTACTAATTGATAATTTTCGTTAATTTCTACGAAAA
The DNA here is from genome assembly GCA_013235015.1 of Araneus ventricosus. Lineage (NCBI taxonomy): Eukaryota > Metazoa > Arthropoda > Arachnida > Araneae > Araneidae > Araneus > Araneus ventricosus. The sequence goes on from BGPR01030196.1 coordinate 12,468, forward strand.
AAAAAGGCATTTTTGAAAGACATGAGGAAATCTATAAGAATCTGTAAATGGTGGTTTCAGAGAAATTTAAACAATCAAGTGCTGTCAATTATTTGTGTCTGAAAAACTAATGTTTCTTACACACAAAACTTTCATACTTCTTAACGAAAATAGGATAGAAAATACTTTATCTTTGGCACAAAACGTTTACTCCTAAGAGAACAGAACTCTACACGTTCTCATCTTTTGGGCTTTATTCTGGCAACACTGCGTATGAAAATCATCATTACAGTCATTACACGAAGGTTAATAAGTGGAATTATAGAAATTGGCACTGTGCAATTAAGAACATTTTTCGATGTTGCTTTTCGCTAATGATATTTTCTAATCTCATTGTTAACTATTGAACTTGCATATAACGGATTTCAAACAATTAAAGGTTTTTGGCATTGAGTATAAGTTTGAACCTCATAGTTGGTTGTAATAAATCTGAAGCAAAAGTTTCAAATCTGTTGTGATTTTATCCTTGATTATTTGAAATTATTTCTTTAACTTTCATTAGTACACTGATGCATTATTTTTCTTTTTTAAAATCTACCTTAAGACATGCAGTATTCGTGTTTCAAAGCGTTTAATTTATATTAAATTCAAGCTAGATCATATAATCATATCTTATCTTTCAAATTTTTATTAAATGATAAGATACATATTGTATTAAAAGAGTAGGGCATTATTTAACTAGCCGTAGAATTTATTCACAAAGAAATTATTTATTATTTTAAAAAGTTAATAAAGTTAGAAGCATTTTTATCCCATTTAAATCATCTGAAATTTAAGAAGTCTTTAGACTGATGATTTTTCTTTGCGTGTTTTCAGCTCTAGATACTTATTTTTTACTGATTTCAATCTCCATTTGTTTGTTCTATACCAATAACTATTTTCTTTTACTAAACAGTGGCCACGTATGCAATTTACTCAATTTATATCAAAATAATTTGTAAGTTAAATATTTTTTAAAGTTTTCAAACCACGGGAAATAAACTAGTTTATTTTAAACTTTAACTCTACATATCACGATTTTTCTTTTTAAACCGTAGTCGAGTAAATCTGTATAAATGAGTTTAAGGAATATAGAAAAAATATTTTTGAACTTTTTTAATCAGAATTAATGAACAGTTTACACAATAAAGAATTACAGTTTTTAATTAACTAATTATAAAAAGTGTAAGTGATTAAAAATTTCTTTATTAAAAACATAATTTGCAAGTAAAAATGCATAGTAATATTAAGCAAATTAGTTTATTTATTGATTATTAACTTAATTAAAATTAATTTTAAACAATTAAAACATAAGTGATGCAAATGTACATTACTGCGCAGACTAAGATTAAAATTTATAGTTTTTACTGAAACAGTGTCGAAACTCTTTCCATAAAATTAATTTTACTTGCCTTAATTTAAGGCAAGTTAATTAATTTAACTTGCCTTAACTTTATGGATATTTTGATATCTATTGTTTGTTGCAAAGCTGTCTATATTAACGCAATTGTTTCATGTTTATATTTTTTTCGAAATTAACATTCACCTGCATGTCTCAATTTTACGACTACTTTTAAGTGAAATTTATTATAAATTTGTAATAAATCAGTTGAATTAATTCACGCTTACACAAAATAATACATACATGTTCTTCCTTCTATTGATCATGAAAGCGGTTTTCACTTATACTCAGTGTCAATCCTACATCAAACATTAAGTGACAAATCAAATTTACAACGAATATTTATTGATCAACAATATAAATCAACATCAAACAGTCATAACATAACAAATGCCATCACCAAATATTAATAACGCAATCACAAAATGTTTATCAACACCTACTTTTTTTTCAAACAGAAAAAGTACCTAACATACATTAATAACTTTCGTTATATACATATCTTTATTTTACATGATTTACTGGAGTTGTTCCATTTGTCATATTTCGTTTCATTGCTGACGAGAGTTTTGAGCATTGCGCGCATGCTCAGTTGCTTGATTTTTTTTTTATCTCGATAAATGGAATCTTAAAAGAATTCTTTTCTTAACCCTTTTTTAAAAATTGCGGCTTTTTGCTTACAACTTTTACAAAATTAGTTTTAACTTTGCATCGCACTCAAAATAGTATGTAATGAAAATTTGAATATAGTTTAAAATAGACTTGAATAATCTTGAATATTTTCACAAAGAATAAGTTTTTATTCTTTGTGAAAATATTCAAGATAGTTTTTGTGTATTAAATATGTGTATTAGAAACGCTTTTTGACTAAATTATGAATGACTGAATAGAAAAAAATATAAAAATAAATTTTGATTTTTAAAAAGAGGCAAATAAGAATTTGATGAATTAATAGTATTCAATAGATTGTTTCAAATTTTCCGTACTTTCGACTATCACAAATTAACTGATATGACAAATATTTGATATTGATAGAAAACATATACAGATATGATACAGTATCATAGATTAAAGATAAGGAATGGAGAGCACCTTTCTGAAAGATATTATGTCTAATTCATTTACAAGTTAGGAGATAATATAATAAAAATTATTTAAAAAGTAGAGGACCTTGCCGGAAAGTAATGCTAAGACTTGTCGTTAACTTTGCCTACATAAAATTCATTAGAAAAAAAATTGAATTTTTAACAGGTTTGATGTAGTTTTTCGGCGCAAGAGGCAGGCTTGACTAAGCTGCACCAGAATTTTTACCAGAATTGTATTGAACTGATATCCAAGTCAGCCATTAAGAAATAAAAAGTAAATCCAATTTGTTCTTAAAGTATAGGTTGAGAACAGTAAGCTTATTCACTTTGAAAGTGAATAGCTTCACTCTTGTCCCCTTTAAAAATTCTGCATGATATTTTTGACATCTTTATCACTTGAAAATGGATACTAAAATATTAAATATGGAAGAAAAAAAATTCTTTAGAAGAAATAAATATTCTTTAGAAGAAAAATAATTCTTTAGAAGAAATAAATATTCTTTAGAAGAAAAAAAATTCTTTAGAAGAAAAAAAAAGATTCTTGAACCATTTAAGATTAAACGGTTATTAAATTAATGGATTATTGAAAATGATCATTTTATGGCCTTCTTATAAAAAATAGCTGATCAATGAACATAATTTTCAGTGACAATTTATTCAAGATATGGTACTTGTGCTAAGACTAGCTTCATCAAGCATTCGCATTAATGTTATGTTACCAATGTTCATTTGTTAAAGCTGAATGCTGGTTGGTAACAACGGATTTTATGAGGCTCATTAATTCATAAACAAGCAGTATTTCAAAAGTATTCTCCAAGAGTTGAAATACAACCCATTTTAATTTCTAATCTCCCAATACGATGTTAAATTTCCTGCATTTTATTAGTATTAAATTAAGAGTATTTGATATTACTTCAGTCTGTATAATAAAATAAAATTCTACTTTGGGGAGTATTTCGGCATGATTATCTTGCAATCGCGTAAAACTTGCTACAGATGGTTCCTAAGGTATTTTCTCTGTTGAAAAGCAGAATGGTTTATAAAAAAAACAGTTTAGGTTGGGGAAAAAATTGACTGAGTTTTAATTTGTGATTGTGACTGATGGGCGATGAGCTGAAGCATCCGCAGCTATTTTATAAAGCTAGAAATATCACTTCTCTCCCTTAATACGTCATTTTGCCACACGTACTACATCAATTTATACACAATTCGGAGCAATAGTGAGAAACAGATTGAAATGCATCTTTCAACTTGCATTGAAATTTCGTGAAATGACAACAGGTTTTCACACCTAAATTGCGGTGACAGGGTTTGATTAAGAAATGATTTTATTTGTATTTGCTCCACTCTCAATAAGGGAAAATCGACAGATATTATGAAAAAATTGTTTTATATAATTACAAGGTGCGCTGAACACAGCTTTGTCGCCCAATAGACAATCAGCAATTATGATAACATTCCAACCAAACTTTTTTAACCTCCTCACAAACCCATTCATTAAAACAATAAATGCATTTTTAATATATAATCGTCCAAAGAAAATTTCCCTTTCAAGATTTATTCCCTGTGAATTCCTGCCTTTTCGGACATTCACAAAATGTCATGTGATTTGTCAAGTACTGCGGTGCAACCCTGTACTTCTTATCTTTACTCTATGCTTATAACATTGCAAAGTTCCAACAATTCTTTTTAGTTTTAGAATCAGTCCAGGACTTTAGTCTAAGTACTAACTTTTCATATTTTGTTTATTTCATTACTCTTCAAAAATACCTGTAAATGTAAAAAATAAAGGAAATTTAAATGCGATATGACACTTTATAATTTAGAATGCATATGTTTTTTTTAAAATATTCTCCCCTTAAAGTCAGTTAACTAATGATTCAGCAAGGAATAGTTATTCGATATAGAATCTTCCAAAGAATGAGTTCATAAGATTTAAGTTCTATCATGTTGAGAGATATAAGATTCATATGTTTGAAAAAAATTTCATTGTTTGTTTTGATTTTTCTTCATTAAATGTGAAGTTAGACATGCTAGCAAATGGAACAACTAAACGGTCACATTTAACATTCTGTTAGTGAAGGTAAAGCAGAGTGGAAAAATGACAGGAAATAGGGATTAAAAAAACGTTACATTTTCCTTTGTTTCAGTTCTTGTAAGAATTCAGAATTTCTCTGTTATGACATCCATTTCTTCTTGGAGGACTTGCCGACGGAGGCTCCGACTTTCGAGGAAATGTTCACAATTATATCTGGATCCGCCCATGGGAGGATAATGCACATGAAAATTCGTCCGTTTCTCTGGTCCGTAGGGAAAATGCTAATGGGGCTGAAGGGCTCGTTTTCATTCACGAATTTCAAAATCTTCCGGTAGGTATGTGGATACTGTTTTTCCAAATCGACACCTCTGGCAGTTAATTGTTCCACGACTACACTAAGTCCATTCTTTCTGTCCTCGACCGTCGTCTCAGCCGGATCTCCAGTCTCGGGATTCGTTTTTGTGATGGTCAAGATCAGAGTCTGGACATCGTCTTCCGGAAGGGAAGGAGACAAATGCATTTTGGCTCCGCGAACCACTACCTCCCTTTCCAGAGCTGCTGCGACCTCGTTTGTCACAGTGATGGCGGCCAGCAGGATGAACTTCCTCTCTGGATTGTATTTCTCGCAGAAGCTTCTCACCTGGCTGAAGACATCGGATCCCATCTCTTGCGGTAAGAGATCGGCTTTGGAGACGTACAGCGTCTGTCCTTTCGCACTTTCCCAGCCGTGCACCAAATAATCCAAGGCATCTTCAGGGCAGAGGAAGAGGAGTTTGACAGCACCCCTGCCCCTAGAAAGCAACCCTCGCTTGGCACATAGAGATAGATGTCGCCTGGAAACAGGATCGTCTCTGGCTTTCATCAGCACCTGCTTGCACAGGTTGCTGATTCGTGTCTGGGGACAGTGGTCTTTATGACGTGCTAGGTGAAGTTTCCGACACTGACGACTGCAGTAGTAGGTGTAGCAGTTGGGACAGGTCCTGAACTTGGCACGGGCTTCTTCCACCGGCAGACTCTTGGAGCACTTGGGTCGATGGCATTTGAGATGCCCTTCCGTGGTGGCGATCACGTCGCTGCCGCCTCCGGACACTCCTTTCGGGGTTTTCTTCTTCCTCGTTGGGGTGACCGACTCCTGTTGATTGGAAGCTCCTCTCCCTGGATTGGAACCAAGATTAGTGAGGTGGGAGTCCGATTCAAGGGATACGCGATCGTCACAGCAGACCCTGACCGGAGTGCTGGGCTCGGACACGCACGTCATTCGGGTGGGGCCATTGTTAAAGAAATTGGTGGTAGGGGGTGGTGCAAGGGCACGTGCACAGAACATGCAGGGTAAGTGCAGAAGAACAAGGCAGAGAGACTGGGGTCGACGCAGTTCTGATACACCGCGTGAGTAAGTGCCAGGTTGGAGCCCAGCGAAGAGGTTGGCTGCACTGACATCTTCCGGAGGTTGTTGCTGTAAAAGGTCTGCACTGCTACAAGATGGAAGGGTTGATTGCCGCTGGAGAGGAGGGCGAGGCGGATGCTCGTGTTGAAGGCGAACGTGTTCACATTCATGCAACGGTTCGTGAAGCTTTTCTTCGTGATGCTGGAGATGATATTGGAGTTGAAGTTCTTCCTCGTTCTGGTAGAATTCCTCAGTTATTTTTGCCTCATCTATGTTAGATAAAGAAGAAGAAAGAAAAGGAAAGGGAGAAAGGAAGAGAAGTGCAGAGGTAGTTTTTTGCAGACATGCTGGATGATCAGGTGTTGTGCAATCAATCATGATCTTCTAGTAAAGCTTGGATCTAAGTACTTTCTCTCTAAAAT
>BGPR01030197.1:0-18815 GCA_013235015.1 Araneus ventricosus
CTGTTGTACTTCGTTCAGTTACGTATTGCTATCAAAATTCAGTATTTTTTCCATTTTTTTCAAAATTCAACCCCTTTGCGGCAGTATTAGATTTTGATTTAATTTTCTTATTATTTTTCTCTTAATCTCTCATACCATAGAACATCTTTTCCGCATAGGTAGGTTTGAAATTCTGAAAAAAAAAATTTCGATCCACCATAGTGGTTGCAATTTGCCTGAATACCCATGGACATTTGTAATATTTATTGTTACGAATAAAAAATATATATATTTGTGGAATTATTTAATGTTAAAGAAAAGAAAGTAATTAAATAAAATAATCGTTTTGTCCATAAAAATTATGTTAAAAATATCGTCAAGCTTATGTGTATCTTAACTTATTAATAATCATGTAAATAGTATAATTAAAGTAATAAAACTTTTGTTATTTATAGTGCCTAATTAATGGAATTTAAGAGATTTATGTGCATGTAATTGATGTGCTCATGGGTATTCAGCAAATTCTAACCACTATATAATTCAATATAATTATAAAATATATAATATTCAATTTGTACAACCGCACATCCTTTAGCTTCTCTTCGATAGGAGCTAAAAATTCTGCTCGTTATAATGACGATATTTTCTGAGATACTAATGATATTGAACAGATTTTTGTTATATATGTTGCCCTGTATATTTGGCTTTTAAAGTTGTGGAAGAAAAATTAAACATATGTTTTGCCCATGCGCAGTAAAACATTATTTACTAAAAATGTTCATATTTCCTATAATATTCAAAACCTTTTTCCAAATTTTTTTACAAAATGCTTCTGAAACATTGACATCTTTGTGTAAGGATTTCGTATAATAACAGAAAACTCTGCATGTTATAAGCAATATTGGGTTTTTTAATAAAACCTTTGTATCTTCCAAATATTTATTGCTGAGTTTACGAAAATTCCTGTAAATATATGCACATTAAACATAACCATTTCTGAAAATTTCATCGTTATATGGTATCCTGTGAAGCAGGGTGGGCCAAAACAATTTTTGTATTCATCATTTGTAGACGTTCCCCTAATTGCCTCAGGATGGAATCTTCAATGTCAAATGTAGTTACAGTCTCTGTTCTTCATATGATCGAAGTTTAAAGGGATTCAGTTAAAGCCTTTCAGAGAGAATTTTTTAAAATGTAAAAATCTAGAAAGTGTCCAGATGCTTTGGGGCATATAGTATATATTAGAGACTATTTGAACCTTTTTTGGAAGCCATTAATGACTTTTTGTTATCTCTAATAATATAGCTAGGATGGAGTCTGACTCGTGCATTTAGCCAAACGTTTTCTAGTTCAAATGTAAGAGTAATAAATACATAAAATCTACACAGACAATTTGTATAAATTATATTTATTTAAACTTTACATATAATTTTCATTTTAATTTAATAAGCTTTTAGTTCATTGCAGCTATGAAAAGGAAAAATGGTTCATTCAATAAGATTTCGAACTGAGAAGATATCAACTTTTTTCATATGCAGAGATTTTCTTTTGATGTAACATTCATTAGAGGAGCTTATATGTCAAAAGAGTATCAATTAAAAATGTTTGCATATTATTTAAGCAACAACATTTTACGTCTTAGTTATTTTCGTGCACTGAAATTATGCATTACATTTTAATATTTGGATATTTCATGAATTTAGGATCGTGGAGATTCATCAAAACCTTGGCTGGAAGCTTTTTGGCGTTTACATTATTCTCTCATAGGTCTAAACTGAATGCAAGAGAGTAAAAAATAAAAAGGGTAGAAGATAAATATTCTGTGAATAATGAAGTAAATTAAGAATACATCGAAAAACATTCAACCTTTATAGAAGTATTCCTTTGCGCATTGCAACACATGACATTTACCTCTTCTTGATGAAATGGCGAAAAGAAGAAGAATTCAAATTTCAGAGTAATACTTTAACTCCTTCTTTTCGAACGATACACCTGGCTCCGTGCATTAAGTTGAAGAATTTTTCTGATTTAAATTTAAGATTAAGTCAAGGTAGCAATTATTTAAATGATAAAAATCTTTGGAACATCAGTTACGCTTTGTGTTTTACTATTGCGTAAAATGACAACGACAAAAAAATGTCCTAAATATGATGCGTCACCCATTTAGAAAGGTAAATAAATTCGTAAATAAAGGGGTTAAAGAATATTGTCCTTTTCATTTGTATTCATATTGTCATGACATTTTTATCTTTTCTATATTATACAGCAACTAGGGGACTCTACCTCCTGCTCGCTAAAGCTCGCGAACCCCCAAAAGGATTGCGTTGCAATCCTCCCAGGTTTGCTACGTAAACCCTGCTCGCTTCGCTCGCTATAATGAAGACACTGTGTGTCCTAGGAGTTATTCTAAAATCTTCATATATATATATGAATCAGCTTTATTTTGCTTCTGATGCTTTAACTTAAATCAGCACAGAATGAAATTTTTTAGCCTCAAAAAAGATATTTTTCTTCAAATAAAATTTACAAAGTAAAGCTGATTTCCTTTTAATGCTTTCACCTTAATAAAGAAGGAATAAAATTTTTTCGCCCTCAAAAGGGCCGTTTTTTATATAGTGAAACCATCAGGAACCTCCCCATAAACACAATTAAATATTTCACATTTTGGAGCTATCACGCAAACAGATTCAAAAGATTGTGCTGTACGAAAGCAGGTATATATATATTCAATAAATTTCTATATATAAAATAATATACAACATTGAAACAAATTAAAAATGTAAAGCAAAAAAAAATACACTTGACAATCAACCACACAAAACTTCCCAGGAAACACAGTTAAATATTTCACATTTTGGAGCTACCACAGAAACAGATTCAAAAGATCGTGCTCTACGAAAACATAAATTGTACGAAAGCAGGTATATACATATTCAATACATTCATATATAAAATAATATACAACCTTGAAGATTGTGCTCTACAAAAAAAGTTGTATCAAAGCAGGTATATTCAATCCACTCAGATATAAAATAATATACAACATTGAAACAAATTAAAATTGTAATGCAAAAAATACACTTGACAATCAATCACAGAAAACTTCCTCATAAACACAGTTAAATATTTCACATTTTGGAGCTACCATAGAAACAGATTCAGAAGATCGTGCTCTACGAAAACATAAATTGTACGAAAGCAGGTATATACATATTCAATACATTCATATATAAAATAATATACAACATTGAAGATTGTGCTCTACAAAAAAAATTGTATCAAAGCAGGTATATTCAATCCACTCAGATATAAAATAATATACAACATTGAAACAAATTAAAAATGTAATGCAAAAAATACACTTGACAATCAATCACAGAAAACTTCCTCATAAACACAGTTAAATATTTCGCATTTTGGAGCTACAACAGAAACAGATTCAGAAGATCGTGCTCTTGATAAGCCAACATAGAGTTGTCCATGACTAAAAACCGGCTCATTGAGAACCAAACATATCTTTTCAAAAGTTTGGCCTTGCGACTTATTAATTGTCATGGAAAAGGCTAAATGAATGGGAAATTGCATACGTTTAAATTTGAAAGGCATGTTAGTCTGAGATGGAATCAAAGGGATTCGGGGAATGAGAAACGTCTCTGTACCATCAATGGATTTTGCCTGAATAATGTTTTGCTGCAATTTTGTGATAATTAGGCGTGTACCATTGCATAATCCTTTAGAGGGAGCTAAATTTCTCAACAGCATTATAATGCAAAATATTTTCATCTTTAACTCATATGGAGGCAAACCAGTTGGTGTCAAAGAATTTAAAAATTCTTCAGGAAATGTCAATAGATCTTGAGGATCTTCACTCATGATCATATCAACTCCTTTATAAACAGTTTCATTTCCCGGTATAAATTCCAACACTTTATTGTTGATTTCCATGGATCGCTCATTATTAACAGTAAGGATAGCTCGACCTTTAAGCTCCTGTGGGGTCACACTGGAAAAATCTATGTCACTGTATAATTGATGTATAGGGTCTTGTATTGAAGGGTAGCATTGCAAAGGCAACCGAAAAGGAGTCCGAAAAACACAATTTCGGAATTTTGTTTGTGAACATGGTAACTCAAAAACGGTTCAAGCTAGAAAGACGAAATCTGGTGTATGGACTTTATACAAAATTAGTATATTTCAATCAATTTTTGGATAAAGTCCGTAAACGGGAAATTTGTCTGTTAGGGTTCATATGAACACGATAACTCAAAAACTTAAATAGCTAGATAGATAAAATTTGGTACACAGTTTCAAAAATTAGGAATGTAGGTCCGTATTAAATTTTGGACGAAATCCCTCGAAACGTTGACTGTCTGTCGGTTTCTGTAATCGCATGCTTGTGAACACTATAATTCCCAAACGCAACGACTTAGATAAATGAAATTTGGTATGTGTTCTTTTAACCCTAATTGTCCAATTTTCGTTTCAATCGGGTAAAAAAAACCTCTAATGCCCCTGAAACTCAATATGCCATTGCTTTTCGATAAAAAAATTATAAATAAAGAATTAGATTTAATTTTGAAAAATTCGCGACTGCATGCTCTAGTACTTGGACTATAGTATCAAAGTTTCAAATTTCAGGTGAATTAAATTTTCGTTTATTATATTAGAAGATAATCTCTTGCGTACTAAATAAAGGTATATGAATAAGCTATTTCTTCCAACATTTAGTGCATTGGTTTTCTAAATGTAATCTTTAGTTTGAGGATTATTAACTCGCCCTCTTAAAAAGCATATATAACAAGTTTCAGTACAAAAGGCTTGTAGTATATTGTTTTATTTAAAACATTATTCAGGGGTTAAGAAGGTTATTTATAATCCTTCATATGTATTAATTATTACTGGCTATTTTGGAATATATATTATTATGTTACTATCTATATAATAAATGTTTATGTGCATACAAAACGGATTAAGCCAGTTAAGCTCCGTTTATATTTGTGATCGGCTCTAAATTTTTTACCTTTTATCGAATACTAAATCAAGAAACACTATGAAAAGTTTTATAGTGCCATCAGAGATTAGTAAAATATATATAAATGGCATTGTTGTTGATCCTTAAAATTAAGGAAATAATTTTTACATTCGTAGACTAATATGCTGACGTGTAGACTGAAAATAAATTGAAGTCAAGAATATAAAAAAGACTAATGATATGAAGTACAGCCAATATCTAAAATACAACTATTAATAAACATCAAATAAATTGAAGTCACAGACATCTAAAGAATATCAACTTTCATGCAACTTCGATGATGTTCATATTTTTAGAAACTCACAACATGAAAAAAAGTAATATAGCTTTCATTTTTTTGGCCCAGCGGTCTGGAATTTGTCTAGTCTAACGGTGTTTATTTTTGTCATCTGGTGTTATGGACACGGGCAGAATGAGGCATCTCGAAGACATGAAGTATAATTTTGTCACACGACAGGTGGGATCTCCGAAAGCAGTAAAACCTAGTTTGAATAGGTTCCAAGCTGAATAGAACGGATTCTTGCAGTTAGCCCGCCCCTCGACGGGGGTTGCTGATTGTCATCAGTTCAGAGAGGGGGAAGAGACTTGATCTGCTGCGCTTTTGGGAAAATCTTCTGTTGGGAGGAAGACACTTTTAAAACAGATAAAGGTTCTGCAGACGCTCGCTTTTCGAATCGCTTTAGAAAGAAGACCGAACCACTCAGAGGGTTAATTGTGCTTAAAGAAATTTGTAGTCAATCTGGATAACCAATTATTTAACTAAGCAATCAGTTTCCTTTATTGGACCAATGAAACAATTTTAAGCACTTTCTGCCTTCAAGCAAAATTAGACTACCAGCTTTTCATTAAAATACTTCTCAATCACTGCGCAATAATAAAAGTCCATGTGGTCAGAATTGGGCGTCTCTCCCCTAAATATTGGATTGAATTACACGTAGTGAAATCCTCGGAATTTTAATATTCAGTTAGCGAAAATAGCTGATATAGATAAAGTCTAAATGCTAAGATGTATCAGTTGTAGCTTCTTTCTTTTCATTTTTTCTCTCCTATTCTGGAAATAGAATACAAATTCTAGAAGACAGAGTTTAGTATATGCGGAAGTGACGCGAATTTTTTTTCAAATCAATTTATCTTACCGCCAAACCTAATATTTATAATGCAAGAAACACTAAAGGTTCAGAAATCTCAACCATTCCAGTTCTAAATGGTCTCTTTATTGAATGTTTTGAATTTCTCTTTATTGAATGTAATGAAAAATGTCTCAACATTTTATACTTAAATTGGGAAGAGTGATAAATCAAGAGGGTTTCTCAATTTACTCTTAATTTTCAAATATATAGTTTTTTAAAAATTATTTTGTTCGTTTGACGAAGAAGTAGGTTTAATTGTATTTTTTTTGAAAAGCGAAAACCAGCGGCCAGCAATAATTTGAGGCATTGCTTCTTCCCCATACACAGGATAAATCTCACGAGTAGTGTCTGCGGTCTTAACACCTAAATTAAAAGCGAAAAACAAATGGTATAGATAATGGTCGGTTTTGTCTACTTGACATTTCGTTTTAATGATCTAAAAATGAAAAAAAGAAAACAATGAAATGAAAAATTCAAAATACATTTACCTTATAGAGCATAAAAGTATCTATCAAACAATGTAAAATATTTACTTCATGAAATTCATTTTTGCGTGCATTTACAAATTAAAGAAATAGCTCATGAATTATTACTCATGCCAATACAAGGCCACAAAGATGACTTAAATAACTTCCATGCATATCTTGTTAACTTTTCGTGAATTTAAATAATTCTACAATCAATAAGAAACTTTCAAAATCAAGTTAATTTTGTTTTTAATTTCAAGGTAAGACCTTACGTTCTATTGATTTCATTAAGCAAACGCAGATTAATTGTCGGCTTCCAGATTTTTTACTCTTGTCGAACTACAATTTAAACGTAAATTTCCCGTTTCCTTTCCTCTTTTTGTATTAATTCAGGATTTTCACTTTTTTTCTTTCAAATTTAAATATGTAAAATTTCTTGTGTGTATTCTCAAATTATAAATGACAAGAAAAAGGGATGTATCTAAAAGGGGGATTTACCTCACAAAAATTAATCTTAAAAAACTCGATGATCAACGGCGAATATGTATGTTCATCGAAATAGCTCCTGCTAATGCTTATAAAATGTCAGCCACACATTTCTGTTGTAAATAAGAAAAAAAGTGAATCAACAAGTAGGTGAGACGCAGGATAAGCTGCACACCGAATAGCCCTGGAATGCATTTAAGGTATCCGAATGTGTTCGGAGACATTTTTTTGAAAAATAACTTATATATATATTTTAATGTTATTTTTCAACTGCATATGTTTTAAAACTATGAAAATATTGTAAAATTAGTCTTTCAAAATATTTTTTTAAAAAAAAACTGAGAAATTTGAAAAAAATGACTAAAATATTTGCCTTACGCTAACAGCCATAGATAAAATCATTTTCTATATATACATAAATCCTTGTAGGAGTGCATTTTTATGACAGTTATCTGTGTTATGCTCTAAAATATTTCTTGTACTTCAAAATAGTCTTGAGATACAGCTGAACATAGTTACTAAACTGGTAATTTTTCATAAAAAAGGCTTTTCGTTCATATTTAAACACTTAAAAATAATACTTGATTTTTAAATTGACCTTATTTTTTAGAGGAAAACATCAAGCATATTACAGAAAACAATCTCAGAAAATATGTTATCAATACTTAAATAACTTTTTGAGAAATCATTGTTACGGTCGACAGTTTTCCTCAGAAACATCATTTCTCAGAAAACACATTTAAAGTTTTTATACAACATAAAATAATGCTTCCAGTTCGGTAAGAAAACAGCTGTAACTCCATTTTTAATTCACGTAGAGTAAAAGGTGAGACAGTTTTAGAAAGCTGGTTTAACAGGCAACACACACAAAAGTAAGTCATAAAATTTGTTTGATAATTTCATCTAAAACGATGATTTAAAACCAGTCGGATACCTTAAATTTACTGTGCGCAAAGCTGTGTCACTCATGGGATAGAAAAAAGCCACCAATTTCTCCATCTGAACTTGATATTGATTTAGCAAGAATTTTTACTACTGCAGGTTTTTTCGCAGAAAACTTTGGTTTTTTATTTCTTCCTCTCAGCTAAGGCTCTTTTTCACCAGTGGTGTCGAAAAGGTAAGTGCCGCCAAGGTCAAAATATGATTTTTCGCTTCCCCCAATCAGCATCAGTGGCTTAGCTTGTGTAAACGGCTCCCTATTCGTAGTATTTCTTCGCCCCTTGTACGTATTTGGCTTTAAAAAGCGACGAAAACGCGATAACTCTTTGTCACCAGGGGCTTCCACCTTAGGTGTCGACCTTTTCATCTGACCGCTGTTCACAATGATGAGGTCCGTCCCAAAATAGCCCTCGTGTTGCTTCAAAACGGGACGTTAATTTCACTAAACTAAACTATACCACATGACCAGTGGCGTAGCGAGGGTAAAGGGTGCCAGGGGAATAATATGATTTCTGTTTACCCCAGTCATTATCAGTGGCTTAGAAAATGTAAATTCACCCGAGAAGGGTATTATTTTTACACCTCCTCATCATATTTTGCTTCAAAAAGTGGGTAAACGCCCTGGGTATGTGTACGCCCTTGCCCTCCCCGTCGCTACGCCACTATTCCTCTTGCTTTGTTTTTCTTCACCTCTTCTCGATCCCTAATTTTTCGTTTCGGTTTCGCTTTCATATCGCCCCAGCGGAAACGCATCTTTCTTAGTAAATATTCGTTTCATTTTATTAGAAGCCACTCATTGCAACCAGCGGGAGTGGCCTCCCCTAAACTTTCTCGTATACGTTTCAAACATTTGTCATTTCCCTTCCCACTGCGTTGATAAAAAGTTCGAACCAACTGTAACCCAGAATACAATGACTATCAGAAGGTTTTTCATTGTTGATTATAGTGATAGTAAAATATTGAGGTGAAGAATCATATTCAAAAAGATGCGTATGTATTAAAACTTCGCAATATTTATTTTTTTTTATCAAACTCGAGCAATGCAAGTTCCGCGTGCGGAGAAGAAAACAGGAGAATAGCTTGCTCGCTGAATAGCTTGCGTATGCGCAGAGATTGCGTCCAATACGCAAGTAAAACGATACGCCCTAAATGTTTGCTGCCTTACAAAATCTCGCCGCCAGAATTGGTTTTTGGCAAACCGCCAAGTTTTCGGAGCATCCCTTCTTTGCACAGGCATTTACGCATGCGCATGGAATTGAACAAGTATGCTATTATACAGATCGACAGACAGTCAGCCCGTTGACGGATTTGGCCCAAAATCTTATACGGACCTACATTCATGACGATAAAACAGTGTACCAAATTTTATCCATCTAGCTATTCAAGTTTTTCGCATGACCTCGAACATGCAGACAGACTTCCTGTTAACGGAATTTGTCCAAAATTTGATAGAAACCTACAAATTATGTTTAAAGACCCCATACCAAATTTCATCCCCGTAGCTCTAATAGTTTTCGAGTTATCGTGTTCACAGACAGATAGACAGACATAATTCCAAAATTGTGTTTTTTGGACTCAGGGAGGTCTAAAACATGGAGATTCGTCAAAATCTCGAGTTCGAATTTTTTGACGATTACAATACTTTATCTTTGTATTCTTCGTATACGAGAAAGTAAAAAAGCTGCGTCAATAAGTTTCTAAAATACAATTGCGATAATTAAAGTTAAAAGCTTGAGGCTGTTTAGAGGTAAAATTCGGTTAGTACTTGTTTCTGAACTTCTGAGCCATCACCGTAGAGGATTCATCTGATGTCAAACAGTGAACATAATTAATAAGAAAAGGATTGGAATCAAATTTCGAACAACTCGGCAGAAAAGAAGATAAAATGACACATACACAATTTATTTTGAAACAGTTCTAATAAGGTCATAGTCAAAAAATTTAAACTTCTTCATAGCCAGATGAAAAGAATTCGATGAACTCATAAGGAGACTGTTTTTATGTTTGTTGCGATCTCACCATTTTTGATTTGGCTTTATCTGATATCTGTCACAATAAGCAATTCAGGATTCTAGTTCTCTAATCATAGTGTTTCCCGTGCAAATCTTGTACATGAAAACATTTTGTACATCTACTGATTACACTATAAATTCATCGCATTCTATTTCAGGCACACGTTAACATCATTTAGTGCTTGAACTAGTTGGACTTTCTTGTAGCTTAAACAGTTTTTTGAAAGAATATATATTTGAAAGATTTTCGACATTAAACTGGTAAGTAAAACTAATTCATAATTTATTTAAAAATGGCACTTCTTTAGATTTCGGAATGTACTTCATAGCCGATCCAAACACATGATTCAACTTTAAATCAATCGTCATTCTCGAGGAAACATTGAGAGAAAATTCTACAATTTCTTCAAAAATATATCTTCTTTTATAAATATTAACTTTCTGAATCTTAGCGCAAATGAAACGGAATGCTTCTGGTTTTAGTTGTAAACATCACGAGCTTAGTGTTACAAAGAAAGTATTTCAGTCTTTGCTTTATTGAAAAGTAACGTTTAGGCTATGATATAATCATAGATGTAGTCTGCTGTTTTTATTTGTATTCGTTCATCAGTACGCTAATGCATTAATTTATAAATTTCACGAGTACTGGATTGAGAAAATTTTGAAAACCATGGAGTACAGGATAAGCACTACGAAATAAAACTACGCATGACAACCAAAATGGAGCTGCTTCTTTGTCAGCACCGAGCTTCAATGGCTGGTCATCTCAGATGTCAGCGAATGAATGGAGGCACTGAGTAAAGTGCCACTGGTTTTTTTTTTTTTTTTTTGCTCTCTTATGAGTGTCTGAAATCTTTTTTCGACTAGATTTTATGCAATTTAAGAAAATTGCATTCGTTTTTGCACAGAAAAGAAGATTCCTTCTAGGTATTTTAGAAGAATATATATTTGAAAGATTTTCGACATTAAACTGGTAAGTAAAACTAATTTCTAATTTATTTAAAAATGGCACGTCTTTAGATTTCGAAATGTATTTCACAGCAAAAGCAAACACATGATTCAAACTTCAAATTAATCGTCGTTCTCGATGAAATATATAAAATATTAACTTTCTGAATCTTAGTAATTGAGGGAACAAATGAAACGGAATGCTTCTGCTTTGTGTTGTAAACATTCAAGAGCTTAGTGTTACAAAGAAAGTATTTCGGTGTTTACTTTATTGAAAAGTAACGTTTAGGCTATTATATAATCTTAGAAATAGTACGAGTATTTATTTGTATTCGTTCAACAGTACGCTAATGCATTAATTTATAAATCGCGCGCGTACTGGATTGAGAAATTTTTAAAAACTATGGAGTACAGGGAAAGCACTACGAGATGAAAATACGTATGAAAACCCAAATGGAACTGTTTGTTTGGTAACACCGAGCTTGAATGGCTGCTCATCTGAGATGCTAGTGAATGAATGGAGGCACTGAGTAAAGTGCCACTGTTTTTTTTTGTTTTTTTTGCTTTCCTATGAGTGTCTAAAATCTTTTTTATTCTAGATTTTATACAATTTAAGATAATTGCATTCGATTTTGCACAAAAAATTTAATCAATATCAGGAAAAAAATAATGCACGGAAAAATTCTTCGGATGTTAGAGTTACGCAGTCCTCATATATCGATCCCATTTTTTGAATAACTAAATTTACTTAATTTCTCATTCCAAAAATATACTGTCGGTTCGGTAGATCTATAAATTTTCCCCCTTTTATGACGAGGATTTTCATAATACGCACGAAGGGACAGATAATTATTAAACCTTTAATTTACAAAATATGGCAAATCACAAAATTTCAGTTGAACACCCTACGAAATGAAGATCGAATGTTTCTCAAGCCAAACTTAGTTTCTTGCCGCAATCTAAGTTGGCGGTCGTTTGGCGAGATTTCGAAAGCTTGGCGAATAGATTGTACCGTAATCTTCAGTCTGAAAAATAATTACAACTAACGAAGGAATTAATAACAAATAACTACTGTAGAAAACCTGTTATCAAAATTTCTTTTGACTTTAAAATTTGGTATTTAATTATATATCTATTTTTCGAAGGAAATTATAAAATAAAATATGACTGATGTTTATGTAAATTGAATATATCGAGTATGAAACTCTCTATTTTCTTGGATTCTTTCACATCAGGATGCAACTTACTACTTGTAATTTAAACAAAATTGCCTATGTGTTATGCAACCAAGAGTTCTTGACGGACATTCATAAAAATATTCTAAAAGCTTCTAAAATTGACTTTTCTACTGACGGTTTGCACGGTTGCTTTTTTAAATTTTGTTTTTCATTGATGAATTGGAAATGTGTTATCTGAAAAAATCGCAATTTATTGTACCTAAAAATTTTAATTGTTAAAATCAAAAGAAAATGGCAATAAAAATGTAACAATTGAAATTAAATTTTAACCGCCGTTTTCTTTCCTCTGATCGCCACAATTTTTCTTTAAATATTTTGATTGCAATCTTATTGTACACAAATAAATTTATTTAACTGAGACGAGCAATCGTGCCTAGCATTGGTAGTCACGCGCGCAATCCAATCTTAATAAATGCATTTGATATTTTTACTGACTGAACTCGAGTGCGAAACATATGTAATAAATAGAAGAATTTGTAGTGCACCGTGCTGCACCATCTTACTGTGATGCTTATAAGTCAGTATCCATCTCCGGACAAGAGGAAATCTTTTTGCCTAGTGGTTAAGATACGCGACTCCGGACCCAAAGGTCTCTGGTTCCAATATACCTACTGATACAAGCTAAATGTGTACTCAAGAGCTAGATGTGTACACAGATCATCATAACAGTTTCCGACGTAAACCGTCTGGGTGTGCACAGAGAACACGAAAAACGAACATCCATACATCCATACGCAGAATATAAACTCGTTTTACTCGTAGAGAGAGAGAGAGATTATGAATTAAGTTTAGATTTGAAGATTTAATGACTATTTACCCAAATATACAGGGTGTTTAGCTAATTTCTAAATCTTTAGAGAGGGACATATAGGTCCAATTGGGAAAATGCTTTAAATGAAGGGAAGTATTATATTTTATGTTTTTCGTGTAACTAAATATATTTCTGAAAATGTTACGAATTTTAATTTTTTATACGGTCCCCCGGTCCTATCAGTCATATTTATTAAAATATTCTTCACAAACTAATATTTAAAAAAAAGTTCCACCGTTCTGCGACTAAAACTGTACGAGCTATGGAGCTTTGAATTTCATAATTTTAAACCAATCAACGGCCTCGTCAAGCAAGTGTTGCGCATTCAATGGTGGATCGCCTTCGAGACGGCTATTGAAATGGTGTAAAGTGGTCTAAGTTGGTGATATTCAAAGTTCAATAATTTGGTCAGTTTTAGTCGCAAAAGAGTGAAACTTTTTTTGGCTTAAAATGTTAGTGTGTGGAAAATATTTTACTAAATATGACTGATAGGGCCGGGGGATCGTAAAAAAAAATCAGAATTCGTAAATTTTTCAAAAATATATTTGTGGACTCAAAAAACGTAAAATATAATTCTTCCTTTCATTTAAACCATTCTTCGAATTAGAACTACATGTCTATCTCTTATGGTTTAAAAATTACCGTTCTGCAGCATCTTCACCTGCAAACAGGAAGAACAAATTCTGTTGGTACATTATTACGCATTCTGTATCACTCGAAAAGATAAAAATGGTATTTCATTTAAACATGTTAGAAGATGGGGGAAAATAAATCCATGCAAAAAGTTGGATTAACAATATTCAAAATCACGTTCCTAGGATAGGAAAAGTTTTTGGGGATGAAGACAGTTTCTCTCACGCCAGGTGAAGCATGCAATCATAACTCTCAGCCATCAAGTTGGAAGTTGCAAAATGGGGGATCAGAAAGACCTAAACATCCTTGTTGTTCCTCAACCGAGGTAAACATTATGACAGCCATTCTCAATTCAGGGCTAGATGTATATATATATGTGATCTTGTATATAAATCAATATTTTGTTCCGTCAATTTCATTCTACCTTTGTGTATGCTTGCAGAATGAAAAAGGTACAAGATCTGTGAGTTGTGGATGCGTCCATCATTCTTACCATGTCGTAAGGGAACACTAACATCTCGAAAATCATATTCGTAGGAAAGACATCTTACATCATTAAGCAAACCATAGGATGTCAAACCTATCTGTAACCGAACTATGAGAATTTCATCAATGAACTGTAGAATTCTTGGAATGGCTTCGTAGTAAAACCTTATATAAATTAACATATAGACTTGAAGTTCATATTTTAATACTTTGAAATATTTACATTGGACAATCGAATTACGAATTTGTTATAAATATAGAAGAAATCTAGATTTCTGTCTCATGCAGCGAGTTTTAATATTACAAAATTGTCCAAGGTTTGCTATTATACCCCATTTTCATGCCAAAATAAGCAAAGTACACTTTTCCCACAAAATCTGAAATGTTTCTTCTGTATCATTACCACAGATATTGAAGGAACAATCTGGTGATTTCTTCTGTATTATTACCACAGATATTGAAGAAACAATCTGGTGAATTAACACATCCACTGGAAGCCATTTCGTTCAACCGCTATACACGCTAAAACTAAAAAGCTCTTATATTCATGGCTCAAAATTTTATACAAGTGTACCGAACTGATTTAAGAAAGACATTTCTGGAGTAGTAAGAAAAATGGGAGTAAGGAGAATGATGGAGGAGGAAATGAAGAACAGATATGTACCAACAGACTACAAATCCGGTTTTAACTTATTTTCTCTTGCTTTACTATTGTGATTAACAGAGAGTTTATCAGCTTAGGAGAAAATCTTTAAAAAATTAATAGTTTATACTTTCTTGGACTGGATTTATATAGAGCAACTTTTTATTTAACATCCCTAAATATTGTGACAAAATTGTCTTGTGGGTGTACGTGAATGCAATCCAATAAGCAGATAATAAAAAAATAAAGCTCTTTATTTTACAAATATTCTAGGAAAAGAAACGTAGCACAAGTATTACACAGCACTAGTAAGAATTCACAACAGAGATTATCATTAAATCTCAATACAGGCTCAAAGGTTTCTTATTAGCTCACCAGCTTGCTTGCTGATCAAAATCCAACTGACTCTTCTTGGCTTGAGAGCTTGCCTTTTATACTTTACAACAGGAAGTGACTTCATTACGTAGGAAGTGACATAATCTCTAGAAAGTTCATGAAACCAGTAGAAATATGTTGAAAGTTCGAGGTCCTTCTAGAGAATTTCTTTTGTCGCCAAGGTCGCCAAAAATGGTCGCCAAATTTGTCGCCAATGTCGAAAAATTTATCGCCAAGTCGCCAAGTTTGTCGCCAAGATTAGCATCTCAGGGAAACGAATTTATAGCTTTGTAACAATAAGTTTAATAAGTCCATACAAATAACATTACTTTTTCCTTAAATATACAAAATGTTTATACATTAGACAAGTGATTTGCGGTAAAACTGTGCGTTTTAATTATTTTTTCAGTAATTAGCATCCCCAAAACTATAAAAAGCACTAATTATTTTTAGGATATTTTTTATTGCAGATGTGTGTTATTATTACTTTCTCTAATAAAACGCATGCAACAGAGACTGTGATACTTGAAACGTTCTCAAAGTTTCGTCAAATACTATAAAAAACGAAACATTTATTTTCACAAAGTTCTTGATTCCTGATACTGATCAAAAATTCAATGTTCGATGCACTATATGCCCAAAAGTGTCCGGACACTTTCAGATTTTCACATATTTTAGAATTTATCCGGTAAGGTTTAACTGACTGCCTTTAAACTTCTAGCATGGAAAGAATACATTATAACTCATATTTTATATTAAAGATTCGGTCCTGAGGGCAATTAGGGGACCGTCTACAAACTGATGAAGATAAAAAATATTTTGGCCCACCCCGCTTCACAGAAAACTGATAACAAGACGAATCTTTCAAAAATGGTTATGTTTAATGTGCATAATATCTACAGTAATTTTTGTAAGCTCAGCTCAAATATTTGGGAAGACTTAAGTACAGTTGATCAGTACTTAAGTCTTTCTTGTTAGTCACTTCACATAGCTTGCATTCTATTGGCATGGATGTAACTACAGACAGCTTCTCGCATCCGGAAAACGATTTTCTTATTTCGCCAGTCAGGCTTCTGGGCACAGTTGGGGTTCTATCCACGTGCGCGAAAAGATGACATAGTGGAAGCTCGTTGGAGTGTAACTGGCACACAAACCTTTGTAGTGGGCGGTTCAAGATCAGTTCCATGTTACGTATACCTACTTTGACACCTGTGTTGACAGATGTTCCGTCGTAATCAACTTTGTTACATCTATGTCATTGTCAACGCATGACAGAAAAAATATATATGTTATTTCCAATAATTTGCGTTCTCCCGAAATTTACAGACACGTGGCCGATGTACTCAGAGACAGGTTCTTTTACCAAGCTTATGTGTTCTTCTATTATGACTTTTCTTCTGTTGTCTTCCATTGATAGAGACCTGTCTTTTCGCCCATCCAAGTATAAACCAAACTGGTCATGGTCATAATCTTTTATGACCTGAGACAATAAAGTGGTTCTTGCCTTTGTTCTCCCACGCCGAATTTTATTTCTGTCAACAACGCTCAAAACATTGCTTTCTGAGATAATGCCCACATCTTGAAGCGCAGCTGATACGATGGCAGCGCCTGCTCGGTCGGAAATACCAAATCGGTCCAATGTTCTAACTGCAGCTAAAACTTTTGTCACTACAGGTGTGACTGTGGGGAAGGTTCCATGAAGTACCACTTCCGACTTATGGAGGGGTGGGAGGATAAAGCAGGAGACAGAAAAAGATGGGATTGCCTACTACCCCAGTTGTTTAATCGGACAGATTTAACGGTGTGAGGAGGGGGATCTGAGTCATAAAATGTTGCAATGTACATTATACTACTCACTACTCATCACTTTTGGTTATTGATATTGCAAAAGAAAACAATTATTTCGAATCTAAAATCATATAATCAATAATCAAAATTAAGTATTTTTCCATTTTTTTTAAATTCAACCGTCTGTCGGTAGTATTAAATTTAGAATTTAAATTTTTTTATTATTTTTCTCTTAATCTCGATACCATAGAACATCTTTTCCGAATAATTAGGTTTTGAGTAATAATAATATTTTAAAATTGTATAATCAAAATTCAGTATTTTTCCATTTTTTTTCAAAATTCAACCCCTTTGCGGCAGTATTAAATTTTGAATTTAATTTTTCTTATTATTTTTCTCTTAATCTCCATACCATAGAACATCTTTTCCGCATAGGTAGGTTTTGAAATTCTGAAAAAAAAAATTTCGATCCACCATAGTGGTTGCAATTTGCTGAATACCCATGGACATTTGTAATATTTGTTACGAATAAAAAAATATATATATTTGTGGAATTATTTAAATATTTAAAGAAAAGAAATTAATTAAATAAAATAATCGTTTGTCCATAAAAGAATTATATTTAAAAATATCGTCAAGCTTGTAACAATATGTAACTTATTAATAATCATGTAAATAGTATAATTAAAGTAATAAAACTTTTGTTATTTATAGTGCCTAATTAGCTGGAATTTAAGTTATGCATGTAATTGATGTGCTCATGGGTATTCAGCAAATTCTAACCACTATATAATTCAATATAATTATAAAATATATAATATTCAATTTGTGTACAACCGCACATCCTTTAGCTTCTCTTCGATAGGAGCTAAAATTCTGCTCGTTGTAATGACGATATTTTTCTGAATACTAATGATATTGAACTGAATTTTGTTATATATGTTGCCCTGTATATTTGGCTTTAAAGTTGTGGAAGAAAAATTAAGCTATATGTTTTGCCCATGCGCAGTAAAACATTATTTACTAAAAATGTTCATATTTCCTATAATATTCAAAAACCTTTTTCCAAATTTTTACAAAATGCTTCTGAAACACATTGACATCTTTTGTGTAAGTTTCGTATAATATAACAGAAAACTCTGCATGTTATAAGCAATATTGGGTTTTTTAATAAAACCTTTGTATCTTCCCAAATATTTGTGCTGAGTTTACGAAAATTCCTGTAAATATTATGCACATTAAACATAACCATTTCTGAAAATTTCATCTCGTTATGAGTATCCTGTGAAGCAGGGTGGGCCAAAACAATTTTTGTATTCATCATTTTGTAGACGTTCCCCTAATTGCCCTCAGGACCAAATCTTCAATGTCAAATGTGAGTTACAGTCTGTTCTTCATATGATCGAAGTTTAAAGGGATTCAGTTAAACCTTTCCAGAGAAATTTTTAAAAAATGTAAAAATCTGAAAGTGTCCAGATACTTTGGGGGCATATAGTATATATTAGGAGCTATTTGAACCTTTTGGAAGCCATTAATGACTTTTGTTATCTCTATTAACCATAACTGAGGATAGATCCTGACTCGACATTTAGCCGAAACGTTTTCTAGTTCAAATGTAAGAGTAATAAATACATAAAATCTACACAATTTGTATATCAAGACGTAAAATGTTGTTAATATGCAAACATTTAATGATACTTCTTGACATATAAGCTCCTCTAATGAATGTTGGTGACAGTACCCCGTACAAGGAAAAAAGTTGATATTCTCAGTTCGAAATTTATTGAATGAAACCATTTTTTCTTTTCACAGCCATGTAATGAACTTAAAAAGTTTATTAAATTAAAA
>BGPR01030198.1:0-18814 GCA_013235015.1 Araneus ventricosus
ACATTAAAATTATTTAACATTTGTACCATGCAAAATATATTTTGCATCATTTTTTTCTTCTCTCTTTTTAACCGCCTAAGGACATATCCTGAGTTAATTCGTTCTAAATACCGTACGTTACAAAATAAGTCGGTCCTTAAGCAGTTAATATCGCAAGATAGCAAGGACAGGGATAGAATATTTAAAAAGATTGAATGAGGAATACATACTTATCTTTCTATGCTAAAATTAAAATTGCATACTGCAAGCAAGATTGCGTACTCAAGGCACTAGCTCGTATAAAAAATATATAGTTATATATTTGTTTAAAACTGAAGTAACCACTTCGACAGTAGCAGACAAAAACCAAGTCCTCTCATAGATAAAAAAAAAGGGTTCTGAAACTTAGTTTTGCAACAGGAAGCAGAATGTAACAAAAAAATTGACGGGAGGCTGTCTTTTTCAAACAGCCACTGATGTTAAAAGCGTAGGACTACTTTATTAGCGTGACTCTTTTCCGATTTGCAATTTTTTTTTGTAACTTATGTTGTTACCCTTTATCTCTAAAATAAGACTTTAGTTATGTTTTTAACATATGTAGTTACCGAGATATAGAGGATCTCCCATACAACGTTTTTCGTGACGTTTCGGCGTGCGAATCAAATTCCTTCCTGAGACCCCAATGGGAGAAACGTAATCCTACGTTAAAACAATAATTCATGAACATAAAATTGTTATTCAATATTTATCGATACCCTTGCAGTATTCTCTTCCAGATAATCAGACAGCAAATCCATTCCTTTCTCCTTTGAATAATCTAAAACTGTCTGAAAAGCAAAATGCACAGCCATTAGCTTCTTATTGAACTTCAGATTATTTTTTTTTTTAACCATTAAAACTAAGTTTCAAATTTAAATTTATTTAATAATATATATACAATGCAAGTTTATGGAAATCATATAATTAAGGAAAGTGTTCACCATTTATGTTAGTAAATTGTATTGTTTTACACAGGTAACATGTAAAAGAGTTTGTTTTTAAATTATACTTAGCACATTTAAAAAGAAAAACTGTAGCTGAGGTAATCTTAATGTGATGTGGAAATTCATCCATAATCCGAAACAAATTATGTACTTAAGCTAATAGCGCCCCCTTCCCCATTTGAAGTATAACTTTTAGAATGCTGCATTCAATACTGATATTATTTGAGATGAAGATTTATAACATTTTAGGAAAAATTTAAATATTGAAATACTTTTTTTGGTCAATTCAGAATAAAGAACTGAAAACAGATAATTTATTTTTATAAATTTGCTCTTAAACATCCTCTTTCCATGTTAAAAATAAACTATCAAAAAACTATTTTTTCCTAATGAAAGCATTTCATTTATTCTGTAGCTATATTTAAAACAAAATATTCATTCTTAAATTTTCAAAGAACAAATATGTTGTAAATGCTGTTGGGCATTATGAATGTCCTTGATAGTTTCATTTCTTCATATAATATATATATCCAAATTCTAATACTATCTTAATGTATTCCAAAATCACTTTTCTTAAACTCCAGTTTCGTTATATTTCCCTCTCTGGAAGTATATTAAATCTCTCGTTTTGACATATTTATTGCTAAAAGAATATTCTAATCGTTTCCACGCGCACACAACTCACGAAATCAGCGACTTATTGTCGCCACGAATTTTCCCTAAAACACTTACGTAATATACTAAAAATAACCATTATTCCCTTCACTTTGATCACATGTCTATCTGTTAAAATCCCTACCTGAGAAAAAGCAGGGATATTCTGTTGACTTTCGGCTTAAAACTTAAACGAAGATGTACGTACATTCCGTCACTCTCCGATAAATAAAATGGAAATTTAGAATTTAACTCGGCCTGCTGTTTTGTTTTAACGACTGCAATAATGAATACATTATATATATATATATATATATTTCAGTAACTTGTAAAAAGAAAATTGCCATCACGGAGTCGCAAAGAAATCGTTAACATTTGGTAAATATTCAAATTGATTCTCCAAGAGACTTCAAATAACAGTTATCAACAAAA
The DNA here is from genome assembly GCA_013235015.1 of Araneus ventricosus. NCBI lineage: Eukaryota > Metazoa > Arthropoda > Arachnida > Araneae > Araneidae > Araneus > Araneus ventricosus. Next base: position 2,049 of record BGPR01030198.1, read on the forward strand.
TAAAAATAAACTATCTTCATTAAAGTTCATAAACGATTAACATTTGGTTCAAACTGAAATTATTTTACCTTGTTGAAAGAATCTCGCTAAATTTATTTCCATTTATTCATCCATGCAACTTCTTATGCCATTCACCAACATGCGAAAACTTGTCTATTTTCTGATAGTATCATAATCAGTCTGCGGTAGAAGGAATAAAAAGTTATAATGTACATGTATAATTTATTAATTCTGAGTATTTAAATTTGATAAAATTTAAATAAGAAGAAATTAAAACAAGAAAAATACCCTAAACAAAACACAATATCCCAGCTTAAGCCCACAATTCAGTAGAATTAAATACAATTATATCTAATCTATCAAATCAAATAGTGTAAAATTTAAATTTCTATTTTTGTTTTTAACTTCATATATCGGAGAAATGGTCTTAAATATTGCCACTGGATTTTATCCTTATTCGTAATTTTTCTACGCATATCCTAGTAAACATTAAAGACAGGAAAATATAAAAAGATGCATTTTTGTGAATTTACGATCATCATTTTGCTATTACATGAAATTTGAAAATCATTATTTTCTAAAGCATTCTAGAAGAAGCAAAGAGTGAGATAAAATGTTAAGATGGAAATTTTAGAATCCTGTTATCTTAGAAACTATTAAATCTAAAACAAAAAATTCTGAGGGAATTTTATTTTTATTTCTGATTATAGTAATTAAAAATCTAATAGATTCTTTAGACATTCAAGAGAAAAGTCAAAAAAGGAGACAATGAAACTAGATGGGATAAAGTTTGAGGCCCTGCTTCTGAAACTACTTAAAGTAAAAAAAACAAAAATATTATTGTAGAGAATTTCAACGCTCTTTTAATCTTCAAATTAATTGTAATTTGAAAATGTGATTTTCGATATAAAACTAAAATTTGTGGGGCATGTATATCCAAGATGCGGCAGAGCTACTCCCAGTGATTCGAGACTTACCATAAGTTCAAACAAGAGACCCTCAGACATTTGTTACCAATTAAACTATATGGATTTTTTTTTTTCTTCAAACCCTTCATTTATTTGTATCACTAAGATTTTTACAATTCATCCGTTTTTAGACACATATTCAAAAACTATTAAAGCCTGAAGAAAATCAAAGTACCCATCTAGGAATCGTATGCCTTTAATTTGTTAATTCCATGTAATTTCATTAAGATAATGTTCTGAGGATATTGCAAGAAAAAACTAGGGGGGAGGAAATCGTGGGTAGAAACAACCTAAAACCACATTTCCCAGACTTAGGGGGCAAGACTAAAGGGATGGTGCCATGAGTCCGGCCCCATTGGTGATCGGGACCCTACCATGTTCATCTAAGCCCTCCAAGAACGTAAAAATAATTTCGAAAAAACTAAATAGAGTAGAACCCTCGTAATCCGACACCTAATTCAAGCACCTCGAAATCCGATCAGTCCATGAATCGATAAAACCCCCATCTCGCGCTAAGATACAATGCTATGGATTCAGAATTTATTCAAAACTCAGCTTGGATATGCACGTAAGTTGTTCTAGAAATTTCCAAGATCCTTGACAATGAAACTTGGAAAAAACATCCGAAATAAAATTTAAAAGATAGTTCGTTCAGTCTTTCTAATTGTTGGTCATTTCACATTGTGATCATACAAGTCAGCTGGGAAATGTATCTGCAATTTTATTAGATTGAAAGTGAAATGCAACCAGAGAATTCAGCTTAATACACTTATTAATCACAATTATAAACACGAACCTGATAAGTGTCTACCTATACTGAAGCCTTCAGGGCTCGCTGAGGCTGTTTAGACAGTTTACTGAATCGAAATTTACACGAGAGAAATTAGTCAGGATCGGTAACAGGCAAAGAAGCAGATGATACGACGTCCGTAAATCGCTACATAACATCCTCTTATATCTGTAATGTGATAATTGCCCCAACATCATGTTAGTGGGCTGAAGACGCAATACTTTGCAGCGTACAATGAATTATGCTCCTCAGAGTTTAGAGAGTCTCGGGCAAAAAATAACACTCTTCTAAAAAAAAAAGACTAAGGAAAAAAACGTCCCAGATTATGTTCATTCAGTAATTATGTATGCGTATATCATGTTCATCATCATGTTCATTCCAAGTATCCATTCAAATGTAGTCACTACAAATATACCGATAATACCTATACAAATTTTGAGAGTGTTTACGTTATTTTTTAAAACCTGAGCTATCTGGATGTCCGTGCCCTGAATTCGTCCGATACATGGGTCCCACTAGATTATATTTTTTCTTTCAATCCTTCTTGTACTGAACTACCTCCGAAAGACCAGACCATAATGTGAGACGGAGTTATTTTATCTCCTCCAGAGTGTACGTCATTTCAGCGTAATTATTGTAAATTACATATAAATAGTAATATACCTGAACACTCGTATACAACTAGTAATAATATACTTGCACCCTCTATAAGTACTTCGTTTTCTGTTTTCTTTAAAATATATGTACTAACTTTTTCTTGACTTATATCTCTAATTTAATTAATGTCTTAATTTGCTGTTCTCTCCTCTTAAGTGTTCTGCTAACATACTTTACAAAAAAAAATGATGAAGAATTAAAAGCTTGTCCCTTAATGTGCTGTTCTGAGGAAAAGTGAAACATTAAAAAATAGCTTTAAAATAGTAATTGCACACATCACGGAAGGATAAAAAGAAACACAAACGTAAATTTAATCATCAAACAAATTACCTGTGTTTGTATTAAAGCTCTAAAGCATACATATAGCTTAAAAATACGGAGTATCCTGCCCATTCTTTTATTTGTTAAAAAGGCTTTTTTTAAGAGATACTTTAGGAAGAAACATAGCATGCAATAAAAATAACTTTTTGATTAATAAGTATCAAAACAAATTGTTAAAAATAATTAACCAGAACAAAGTGCACATCCCACACAATGTAGAACAAAAAAGAATTAAATGTTAGCCTTTTCTATACATACAAATACAGTTATAAAGTTTCTTTTTTACCCATTCATGCACCAATAGTACTTAAGATTTCTTTCTTTCCTCCACACCCTTAAACGCAAATCACAATGATCTCTCCTCTAAGCACCTTTAGATAGTTTCAATCTGTCTCATTCTCGAACCACTCCTTCTCAGTGCCCCACTTTCTTTCTCTCTATTTCCAAATTTCTCTCAAAATTATACCTAAACCGTCCAAGCGTATTGCTTCGCTCGGCAATAGATCATTACAGTCTGCCTCTGTAAGTCACAAATTCAAATTCCCCTGTTCCAAATTCTGATGTGGAGGTTCTATAAAGCAAAGTGAACTTGTACATGCTAAACGATTGTGCTATGCCCATTCATTAATCCTCGCTGATATAATTAAATGATTGTTAACAGGAAAAACGAAGAAATAAGCACTTTATAGCAAGGACTAAGAGGAAATACTACTCCTTCTTCAGTTCTCGAACTGAGAGGAAGCATTTTCTGCTTCTTCATTCAACCAATTGAAGAGGAATTTGAGATTTTTGCTTAGAATCTACCTATATCAGTAGAATAGGGTGTATAGGGGGTTGACTGCTGAATAAGCATAAAATAACAGAAGCTTTATGATAAGTTAAGGGGACACTAGATCTTATCTTCCATATGGAAACGAAAGTGTATTCTGCCCAGCTTCTTTATAAAATTCATTTCAAAGAGTTTGAGATTTCTTGGAAGTCCCAATTTAGCTATTAATTGCAGAATAGGTAATGGGTTAGATTGAGTACTAATGATGGAAAACAGTTGCCATTATAGGTGATAGGAGGAACACATGATTCTATTCCTCCAGTTCTTTGAAATGAGAGGAGCACTTTTGCTTCTATCAAAATTTACCTTGAGAGTGGAACTTTGGATTTCTTTGTCGCACCCTATCTGTATTTGTAGAATGTGAGGGTAGGTTGAATGCTAATAGATGAATCAAGGCAAGAAGCTTTATAGGCAGTGAAGGGACATGATTCCATCTTCAGTATATAGCTTGGAAATTGGAGGCTTCCCAGCCTTTATAAATCCCTCATTTCAAAGAATTTGAGATTCTTTTTTAGTCACACATCTATCAACTCAGGAAATGTGTGGTATGACTGATTGCTAATGAGGGAAAATAAGAACGATGTTTACAATGGTTGAAAGATACAATTCTTATCTTCCTTTCTGAATTAGAGGATATATCTAAACTTTCTATCTACTTCATTTAAGAAGTCGGATTTTCTAACCTCACAATTTTAATACTACCTGCAAAATATTGTAAATGATTTTTTTCTGAGAACTAAAATCAACACACCAATATTTTTTAGAGGGTTTCTTGTAAGCGTCATATTCTTTTACTAGAATACAGAATTGGAAGCTTTGATTTCTAAAAGAACTGTAAGAAGTAATTAGTCGTATTACACGGAAGAAAAATATGAACCATATTTATAAAGTACAACATATATAGATATATGATAAGATGACCAATACCAGTTACTTAATACATATACTCAGCATATTATATTTATAATACTGGCTTCTGTTTCGAGGTGGTAAAATCTTGCATTTCCAAATGAAGAGTAAGTCTTGAGGATCTATAACATTTATTATGTTAATTTTATTTAAGTTGAGATATTGTGTGGATAATTTAGGTATATCACTACATATATAATGGTTAAAAGTATGAAAAGAACAAATAAGAGCAGCTCACCATGGGCGTTTAACATGAAGAAAAGTCTAGCTAAGGATTCAGTTGGAAGGTTAGCATGTTTTAAAAGAGGCATAGGTTTTAACTTAAGGAAACACCACAGCGATTAAATAGATTACGAAGTGGGATTTCTCATTGGAGCTTCATTTAATCCGGACTCTTGTACGTTAACTGTGGCAATTATTCTATACCTGTTTGCTCTAAGCTGAAATGGTTTTGCTTGAATTATAGTTGCATAAAAATAAAAATGAAACTCATTATATCTTATATATACAACAACCTATAATCTCCAAATCAAATGTTTTCTCACAAGGTTGTATGGTTAGAAGTTACATTATTCTTTCTTTTAGAATCATCCTTTTTATTAGACATTTTGTTTTCAGGTGTGTTTATACATTCTGAAATTGCGTTATCGTCCAATTTATCAAACGGAAACACATTCCAATTAATTTCACGAGAGAGTTCTGACACTTTCTTTTGCCCTTTCTTTACCCGTTCTTCCAATTCTTCCAACTTTACAATTTCATGTTCAATTTCGTTTGAGATAATTACATAGTCTGATGTTTTTGGTGATAAAGATTCACAATTGATTGACGTTATGTTCTTACAAACCAAGTTGGAATAATTGCCGGGTTTATTCACTAAGTATTCAGAGTTGTAAAATTGGCCTGTCTTTTCCAAAATACCATTTTCTTTACATAAATTTGAGAATAATGAAGTTTCCTCAACATTTGCTTTTGAAAAGGAAGAATGTCCATGGTCAGGTTCTGGGTGAAAATTGTGTTGACTATTATTTGGATAACTGATTTCCTTGACAGTGGGTGCAACACAGATATTTTGATTTAATATGGAAGAATTATTAAAAACTTTTTCCACTTCTTTACTAGATAGTACATGCAATGGAAATTCTTCAATTAAATCCACATGATTCTGATAAGAAAGATCATCCAATGTTGAATCTGTAAGATTTTTTAGAATATTCTCCACTTCTTCTGCAGTTAGACCCTCAAAACAGGAATCTAAAAAAGTTTCTTTTTCTACATTATTAAATATTTGATCTTCCACTATACTTGGAACCATACCTTCAAATGCTTCATCTGTCACCGATTCTGAAGTTGGAAAACCTGAATGAAATATTCTGCTAGAAGGAGAGACAATTCCATTTTCAAAATCTGTACTGTTGAGATGACTTACGCAATCATAACCATGATGAGATGTGTTAAAATCAAAAAATATATGAGGACTGAAATTCCCAAATGTTTGAGAATTATTTGCATTAAAATGAGGTTTAGAAGTTTTTGAATGATTCCGAGAAAAAGGTGCTGTTCGCAGTTGTTTATTGTTTTCGGGCCTATTGTGCCTAGTTGGGTCCCTTTCTCTTAAGGTAACTGCTTCATCTTGCTCATCATTATCGGAGTCAGATTCATACCCAGCAGAGATATCAGAACCACTTTTGTAATATTTATTTAATAATTTGTTATTTTTGAGTAACAAAGAAGATAGCTGATTTTCAACATCTTCCAAGTTCTCCACAAAACTAGGTTTCTCAGTATTATGTTTCTTCTTAGAATTTGTTTCATAGTTTTTATTTGAAGATTTACAAAATGTAGATTCAGTATCAGCTTCTACAACAAATTTTAATAATTCTTTATTTTTGAGTGAGGAAGAAGAAGACTGGTTTTCATCAGTTTCCTTGTTCTCAACAAATATAAGTTCTCCAGAATTATCTTTTTCCTGAGAATTTATTTCAGATATTTTATTTGAACGTTTAGAAGTTATAGATTTAGAATCTGAAACGTCATCAAAAGAAAGATTTTTTAACTGTTCTATTAAATCATCATGCTTGATTTCATTTTCTTCATCAGCTGACTCTGAATGGTCAGAAGAAATACGAGAATGAGAACTTTCTAAGCTGAATTTCTCCCATGATTTTAATAAATCAGGATCAAGTGGGCAGCCCAGAGTCTCAATAACAACCGATTCCATTTCTTTTCTTCCTAATAGTCATTCAATATAGATATTCCATACTTTAAAAAAGGCTGAAAAATAAATGATTTCATTCTAAAATGCATTTTTTATAAATAACACATTCTGGTGCTTTTCTATAAGCTTGACAGAAGTTGACGCTACCAATGGCATAGCGAAGGTAGATGCCTGGGTCATAATATGATTTTTTCATCCTCTCCCCTCAGTCATCATCAGTGACTTCGTTTGTGTAAATAGTACTGGGGCATGCATGCATCGTTTTTCTCGCCTCCTCATCAGTGGCGGTTTTTCGCACAGGCGCTAGAGGCGCTCGCCTCGTTCATCAAGAGCCTGAGGGGCCTCAAATTCTATTCGACACACATCGCACTGCTAAGCCAACATAGAATTTACGACATTGGATAGGAGGTGGGGCCTCAAAACAACTTAGCGCCTATAATCTAGTATTGCCAAAATCCGCCACTGCTCCTCATCGCGTTTGACTATAAAAGTGACACAGATGCATGAACGTATTGTCATTAGGGATATAATGAATAGTGATTTGGCCCAATAACCGAATATTCGGCCAAATTTCAGGCCGAATATCCACTTTTAAAAACATTTCACTTTTTATTATAAATAAAATATTTCTCAAACTTTAATCAAGAAAATTAAAGATTAATAAAATTCATTATTTATCTTAAAATTCATGTTTTGAATTTATATGTTGAAAAATTTTGATTTGTATGTATGAAAAATGATGATTTTTTTATAATATCTTAATTCTGATAATAAGAAATGATAAACCCTCTTAATTTTGGGAAATAAGAGTCATCATTGACATGAATATGACAATGACAAACGCAGAAGAAAATTAGGTGGATTAACTAAAATTATTAGAAGTAAATTTCTATTTTGATAAAGAACTTGTAATAGCTGGGATGGAGTGTTCACCTAATTGGTGGGGGGGAAAATGCGGAAAATTGTCCAAGATTTCCAAATTAAGCAAGAAAAATATATTTCAGCTCCTGCAAGCACAATATATAGTGAACATTATTTTCTGTTTCTTGTAATATATAAGAAACCAAAGAGAACATATTTTTGCCTGATATTACATACTGATAATTTATTGTTCGTGAATCATAATTTCAGGCTTCACAATGGTAAATGATATACAACTTTAGTAAATATACCAAGTTTACGTAAAATTGTGAATATTTTAGGAGACTTTTTTGATAATAAACGTACTAAAATGCATTTATGCTCAATATTTTTTGTTAAATATATATAAAAGAACATTTTTTAAAAAAGATTATAATCTCGAAATTATTCGGCCGAATATCTGTTTAGTATTCGGCAAAAGGGCCGAATTCCGAATAGTTGCCGAATATTCGTTACATCCCTAATTGTCACCATGGCCAGTGAGGTAGCAAATGTAAGTGGCACCAGGAAAATAAAGTGATTTTTTTATCTCATTCGTCATTAGAGTCTTAATAAGCATAAATGGCCCCAGAGGTATGTTATTATTTTTAAGTTGCCTCATCATATTTTGCTTTAAAAATAGCATAAACACAGAAATGGATTGACCCTATGGCTGCCCCTAAAACTGGTGCCCGGGGCATATATACTTCTTTTCCATCCCGTACGCTAAGCCACTGAACGCTACACGCATACGTGGTTGCACAAAATGTGTCTTATTTCTCAATAAGAGAAGAAACATCCAAAATGTTCACCAAGCATAGCATCCTTATCTGAGGAACTAGTGGAAAATTGGGCATTTGCAGCATTAAATCACTAAATTTGGTGCATTTTGGATAAAATCAAGCTAATAGGAAACCACCCACATTTTATACACATTTCAAAAATAAATGCAAAATTGCAATAAAGAATGCTGAATTTCTGAATAACTGAAAAATCCAATTGAAAAAAAGATATAAAAATATATAATTAAAGAAAACTGATAATAAAAATTAGTGTGATTTTGACTAAATTAAGAAAAGCTTTCTGCATTACTGCAAGTCCCACTTTTAATACTTAAACTTTCAGATAGTCATAAAGAGTAAAAGTATTATGAAAGTAATCTTGTAATCACTTCTATATAATCAATACAGTATACCAAATTAAAAATAATAGCTTTGTTAATACTAATGTGACCGACCATCCTCCTTTTGTAAGTTCTATCCTCCCTCGAAAAGTGTACAATAAATTATCTTACAAATGTTTTTACTGTGCTTTTATCATATTATAGTGTATCCTGTATTATTATTGCAATGAAAAAAATCTTTCTTTCATTTACCATATTTTGTATTCACAATTTTGTCAATTTGTGGCCTCCTTTCCATTGGAAAAAAGTTTGTCAAATTATAAATACAGTTAATTTCTTTAAAAAAAACTTTTTCGAATTTAAAAAAATAACTTTCGAATGGCAGTGAATTAAACAAATTTTTACTGTTCAAAACGCTTCATCCATTTATACAATGCTTCAAGTTCAAAATATAGTATATTTTAAGCAAACTTTTCAATACATTAAATTCAATCCAAGTCTTTAAAATTTCCAACAAAATGGGAAATAAGACATTTAGAATTTTAATAGAGTATTAATAAATATAATAATTTACTTACTTAACCATAGATATTATTTCCGACAAGACTTAATGATTCTTTTCCTACTCAAAAAATGGCAAGAGAAAAAACTGAATAGCGCAGTTGCATTAGTCATCCTTGTTATTGAAGAAATAATCATAAACTTCCGCGAGATAAAAACCAAACCGAAACATCCGAAGATAAGATAAGTTCCATGTTGCCATTTTGAATTAAAGAACAAAGTCTTTACTCCTGATTGTCACCCACATGGCAAAGAGGAAAAAAACTGACTGCTCCCTCTGCCCTGTCATCTATGAATAGAAGTTCGATGGCACAAATGAATAACTTCCCAAGAAATCGGTGAGCTGACACGAGTGTCAGTGTCAACACGCGGTGGTGAATAGCGCCGATGATGTCATAACACATTGTACGATACTCTATGGGCGAGTTTTCTGTTTTGTTTATTTGCGGCAAAGTAGGATACTTCTATACTTATACTTACTTATATAGTATTTCTGTCTTATTCTTCAACTTCCGGTGATAAAATTAAGTCAATGGGAGATCTTCACATTTTCAAACAGTTTGAAGATATTAATTAATGTTTAAATTGCAGTTTTCTAATGTTATAGCTTTAGGATATTTTGAAAATATTAAATTTGATGTTCCTATTGTTGTAGCTCTGAATGTTTACTTAAAATAAGAGCCTAATTTTGTGGGAAAGTTGCCATAATTATTGTTTATCGCTCTTTTTGGCGCTCTGTGTACTGAAAAAAGAACTTATTCGAACTTGGCACTTGATATGGAATCCAATTGGATTTGGCGATCGCTTCAATTTAAGGGTTACTGGAAAACGGAAGTGAACTCTCACCACGGAAGTTCTGTGAAACCAAAATAACCAAATCTGAAAACTCGTCCATAATATGACAAATTATCCTAGTTATTAAATTAGTTTAGTGTTTTATGATCGTATATGCTTCAGATAAATTAAGATTTGAGGTTAAAATGAAGATGAATTTATTTGCATGATGAAAACACAACTATACCATTAGCGGCCATTAACATTAATAATGCCATCATAGGAATACAAACTTTATATACAATATATAAATGATATTACACCTCCCCCTCAGTTGCAATTCAAGTCTGTCTGGAGGTCGCACTGTTCGACCACTCCTTGTTTTATAAAACTGCTCAGGAAACCTCGATGCACCAAATGTTGGCGGCGTTGTTGGAGAAGAACTGGATAGGCTTGGAGATCCTGGCATATCACCTGAAAGTGAGACAGGTGAGGAGTCTCTTGGGAAATCTGGCAGTTCTCTCGTTGTATCATCTTGATCATATTCCAATTGTCCAGAAGATGGTCGAAGATAAGATGGAAACGGTTGCGTCGGACGATACCTCTAGGAGTTTCTACCAGGTAGGATCTAGGAACAGCATGCTTTGCTTTTATCCTCCCATAGGATCTTTGGCCATCAATCCAAACAACTTGTCCAGGTTCAAGTTCTTCAGTGTCTTTAACTCTATGATCCCAGATAGCAAAGAAAGCCTGTCTAAGAGGTTTTGGAAACCTTGTTGTCAGCAAGGTTGTCACAAGGGTTGAACTTTTCGGCAAGGTAGCGGAAAGGTTCGCTAGTCAACAAGAAACAAGGTTTTCTGTAAGGTTTTCAGTAAGATTTCCCCAAGCATTTTCTACAAGCTTGTTTCAGGCTTTCCTCGAGCTTGCTTTAGGCCTTTTAAAGGTTCTTAAGAGCCCTCCTTCGGCGGACAAAATAGAACCCCCTTCACCCCTACGATGCCGTACTCCTACAGAGGGGTCCAACCCTTCCCACTTTTTTCACCCCCTCTTCAAAGCCGTACTTCTACAGAAGGGTCCAACACACTATTTTATTCCCCTTCTTCTGACGTCATCTTAGTCCAACTTAGAGTTATCTGGAATGTTAATTAAGTAGGTTAATTAGGAATCTTAATTAATCAAAGCTAAATAATTAATTTGATTAATTTAATTTTTAATTGAACTTACTTGTACGATTTCGTTGTAGATTGTGACAAAACTTCACATTCCTCCGAGCCGTGGATCGAACTCGCTTTCATAGAGTTGGAAGGCAAACGCAATAACCACTATACCGGACGGGCTGCACACGATGGGACAGGTAGTTCATAAAAAGCTTTCCTATGTAAGCCTTGCAGCAATGGTTTCCGAAACGATTTGCGCGGAATTGCTTTCGCGGACTTGTCGTTCAAACCTTGTCGGTGAGTTAGTTCATAAAAAGATTTCCTATGTAAACCTTGCGGCAATGGTTTCCGAAACGGTTTGCGCGGAAATGCTTTCGCGGATAGCCTATGGAAACTGAAATGGCAACCTTTCTGCAACCTTCTTTGCTATCTGGAATGCTTATCATAATATTTTTTTTGATTGACTCCAAATTTGAGCTCTTTTGTTCTTATATCCTCTGCCTCTGGAATTTTGGGTATGAGACTTTTCTTTTCCATAGGTAAATTGGTTCTTAGTTTACGACCCATCAGGAGTTGTTGCTTGTGGTAGCGCACCAACTACTTGCTAAAACATGTGCAGAGCGAAATTCAAACAAGGGCTTAAATCTGTATTGTAGATGGCGGAGAGCACTTTGAACACCGAAAATAAAGGTATATTGTGATAACTAATTGCTTTTTTCATTTTTAAACCCCTTTCGAGACGTCACAGTTTTCGAAATCGAAATCAAACAAATGTGCATTTTAAGCGTTCTGTTTCGAGTATTAATGTGCGCAAGGTATCTTTTCGTACTAAATCGAGAGTGCTCTACAACTTTCTAATTGATTTTTTCCTCGTATCTTTCACCGTTTATGAGATAGGACCACTTATTCCAAAATTTGCCGATAGATGGCGTTGTAAGTTGTCTCATCGAGTAGCGCATAGCCTTTTTACTATACCTAGACACCAACTTTATGGCCTAAGCTGTCACCATTTAAAAGTTAAGGGAGGATGTAACGGATATAAATGGGAACCCTGTATATAGATTTCATTATGCAAACTAAGTGTTTATATCCCTCAAGTGTTCACTATGCTCTCAATAAAGATTAGCATGAGTTTAAAACTATTTTGAACTGCAGCGAGCAAAAATTCAGAAGCAGCAATTGGTAGTTGTGAGGGGGGAAGGGGACAAAAAATTCGCAGAAAGCTAAAAGTATAGGGGTTTGACAATAAAATTTAAAAGTTTAGCTACAGAATTAGCTAGTTTTTCCACATACTATTATTTTTTATATATATAATTCCTTGTTTTAAAAAGCTACAATAAAATATTAATTTAATTTTTTCTGAAAAAAGTGGGATGTACCCCTCCTTGACTCGTGCCGCCACTGCAGATTATGTGAACTAATTAGGTTTCAGAAACAATCTGCGTTTATAGAATGCACTTTATACATGCTTTTTTTATTTAATTGCATAATATCAATCAAATTTCTATAAGGAAAAGTCAGCAGTTGTTATGAAGAAATAATCACAGGGATGATACAGCTCTGTAACCCCAATAGCCGCCGATGTATTCACAAGCATCTGAGGAGCTATAGAGTGAATAGCAGTAGGGATGTAACGAATATCCGACAGGTATTCGGCTCTTTGGCAGAATACTAAACAGATATTCGGCCGAATATATTCAGGGTTGTGAACTTTTTAAATTATACTTTTAAATATCTTTAATAAAGAGTATTTCAGAATTATTATTCAGTACAGTTATTAAAAAATGTCCTACCATTTGCGCAATTTTTAATTGCATTGTATATAAGTGTACTAATAATGTTGCGTTTTATTTATCATTGCAAAGCCTGAAATTATGATGCAAGAACGATAATTGTTCATCATTTTCATGAAAAAGTCTGGTCTGTTTGGTTTCATACATATATATTGCAAGGCTCACAAAATAAGTGCACACTATATACTCTGCTTCCAGGAGCGAAAGATATTTTCTTGCTAAATTTGCAAATCTTGAAAATTTTTCCTGGTTTTTCCCCCCTCCCACCAATTAATTTAGACATTCTATCCTAGTTATTAGAAATTTTTATAAAAATAGGAATTTACTTCTAATAATTTTAATTTAACCACTGAATTTTCTTTTGTGTTTGTGATTGCCAGGTACATTGCAATGATGACTTTTTTGCTTCTGTTTAGCAAGTCCAAAATGAAGAGGGTTTCTCACGTTTTACTATTGGAATTAAGGTATTTAGAATATTATAAAAAAATGAATTAAGGTGTTGATATTTTTTTAAATATTCAAATAATAAAAAAACATTTTTTTTCTTTTAAAATTTGAGCAGTATTTTAGTTAAAATCTTAAGAAAAATTGTTTAAAAAAAGTACGTATTTGGTGGCCTAATATTCGGTATTCGGTCTGAAATTTGGCCGAACATTTGGTATTCGGCCAAATCACTATTCGTTTCATCCCTAAATAGCATCTGTGATACGATGCTTCAGTTCATGCAAATTAGTGGAAGGCATCTGATACACACAATATTTCACATAATCCCACATGAAAAAATCCGAAGGAGCTAAAGCTGGAGATTGGATGACATGACTACTGATTGAAATTTTCTTATACTATTCACATCAGGCCACATCTAGCTCTATCTATCAGATTGTGGGAAGAAACAATGTGAAACAAAACTTTAGGAGCCTTGTTAGGAATACAAGACATTAGGATAACGCTACTCCTATTATTGTTCCTCCTGTTTTTTTTTATGTGTTGGCTTCTCAATTGAAATTCAGAATACTTCTTCTAAGACTAAACAAACATTCATTAGAACACTAAAGCATAACTATTTTACATTCCGTATCTGCGTACAACGTAACATCGTTCAATCGTACTCGTACTCATATCTCTCTCTTTTTAAATCAAATTCAAAGTAGCTCAACATCTGAATGTTGCCGCTTATCTCATATCATACACTGTTATAACAATAATTAAATTGAAGTCATGCTTTTGTCAGGCATAAATATTAAATAAGCTTACACATGCTTTTGTAATGTGTCCAATAATTCTTGAACACTCTGTATTACAATGATATAAATGTGGTTTATGAAATCATTTTTAAGAGAAAACTCTATATGGTTGCAATTAGAAAACAAGTATTAAAGTTTAAATATGATCAAATGATTATTTTAGCTAAAGACAAAAAGCCTTTACTCGGTTTTTAAGTAAGTAGGGAAATATGTTATTATATTCTCAGATAATAAATTTGTTTGGCTGAAATTTAATTTAATAATTTTATTAAAATAATTTAAAGATAAAGTTAGAGGGATTTTTTGTGAGTGGGTCTAAAAGTTATCTAGCCCTCCGAGCGCCTAGTTATTTTGATCTTTTAGCTTTCAGATTAGAAAAATTTAGCATTTAAAATGAATGAACCGACTTTTTTGCATTTAATTATATTTCTGAAATCTTAAGAACAATTTACCCATGGCTGTTTAAGAAAATATTCATATAAATATAAACTATCTGCTTTTGAAATGAACCTGAAAAACGGAAAAGGACGTTTCCGCCGCTAGGAGGGCTAGATTGGATCACACAAACAGTTGCCAAAATTGGACTGTTTAAATCAATTATATTATCAATTAGGACTATTATTTTGATGTAATTATGTAATCAATTAGGAATTGAAATTGATCAATTAGGATTGATTATTTTGAATTTGAGGAATAGCCTAGAAAGCAGTTATGCTCACAAGCAGATTTCAAGTGGAACCAGCCAAAGTAAAAGAAATCAATAAAATGGCATTAAAGACATTAAATGTTGGTTCAAAAAGAACAAAAACTAAGGTTACACAGTTTTGTATCATATGTGAGGGAATAAAGGAAGAATAAGAACCTATACATTGCGTAAAATGTCATACATTGTGTGATGTGGTTGAATTTGAGAATCAAAAAATATTTTTGCTTAAATTGTGGTTAAAAAAAGTGGTCGCCCAATTTAGAAAACAGTGGTCCAATCTAGGAAACCAATTTCCTTAACTGGACCGATGACACAATTTTTTAAGCTAATTTTTTTCTACTTTAAAGCTTATTTCATAAAAATTTAATTTCGTTTTTCTGAAGATAAATAAACTGCAAAAAAGATTCCCCTGTTTATTTTTCATTAAAATTACGCCTCTTTTACTGAACTTCAAAAAAAAAATGTCCAGGTGGTTCAAAGTCTGTAACCTTGCCTATAAATTAATTTATTTAGTTATTGATCTGGGAATATTTACAAGATAACACACCTATGTGAACCCATAACATCTTTGCGGTTTCTGCAATCAAGATATCATTATAAAAAATTAATAATATAATTTTATTAAAAATATTTATTTGTACATCATTGGAATTATTAACATTAAAATTATTTAACATTTGTACAACAATAGAATTATTAATATTAAAATTATTTAACATTTGAACCATGCAAAAAATGTTTATATATATATATGAAAAAGTCAATCATTTATAAAGATATAAACTTGGCTTTGCATTATTCTCTTCCAAATAAGCAGTCAGCAAATCCATTCCTTTCTCCTTTGAATAATCTAAAACTGTCTGAAAAGCAAAAGTCACACCTGTTAGCTTCTTCTTGAACTTCAGATTATTTTTTAACCATTAAAACTAAGTTCTAAATTTAAATTTATTTTAATAATATTAATATATATGCAAGTTTATGGAGATCAATATAATTAAGGAAAATATTTACCATTTATGTTAATAAATTGTATTGTTTTACAGATATAACAGGTAAAAGAGTTTGTTTTAAAATTATATTCAGCATATTTTTTAAAACTGCAGCTGGAGTAATCTTAATGTGTGATTTATTACTTATCATTTATTACCCATGCAGACCCACTCACCCATAAGGTATAGAGCGTTTTAATGGTAGGCGGAATATTAATGTAATGCGAAATTCAAGCATAATCCGAACCAAATTATATGCTTAAGCTAACAGCGCCCCTCCCCCCCTATTTGAAGAATAACTTTTAGAAGGTTGCATTCAATACTGATATTATTTGAGATAAAAATGTATAAAATTTTAGGCAAAATTTAAATATTTCATTTTGTTGAAATACTTTTTTTATGGTTAATTCAGAATAAAGAACTGAAAACAGATAATTTATTTTTATAAAATTATAAATCTACTCTTAAAAATCCTCTTTCCCATTTAAAAATATACTATATAAATTTTTTTTCCTAATGAAAGCATTTCATTCATTCTTTAGCTATATTTAATAAAGCATTCATTCTTGAATTTCCAAAGAGCAAATATGTTATAAATGCTGTTGAACATTCTAAATGTAGTTGATAGCTTCATATAATATATATATATATATTTCAGTAACTTGTAAAAAAAAATTGTGATCACTGTGTCACAAATAATTCGGTAACATTTGGTAAATATTCAAATTGATTCTCCGAGTGACTTCAAATACCAGTTATCAACAAAATAAAAATAAACTGTCATCATTAAAGTTCATAAACGATTAACATTTGGTTCAAACTGAAAT
>BGPR01030199.1:0-18813 GCA_013235015.1 Araneus ventricosus
ATTTTAGAGAGAAAGTACTTAGATCCAAGCTTTACTAGAAGATCATGATTGATTGCACAACACCTGATCATCCAGCATGTCTGCAAAAAACTACCTCTGCACTTCTCTTCCTTTCTCCCTTTCCTTTTCTTTCTTCTTCTTTATCTAACATAGATGAGGCAAAAATAACTGAGGAATTCTACCAGAACGAGGAAGAACTTCAACTCCAATATCATCTCCAGCATCACGAAGAAAAGCTTCACGAACCGTTGCATGAATGTGAACACGTTCGCCTTCAACACGAGCATCCGCCTCGCCCTCCTCTCCAGCGGCAGTCAACCCTTCCGTCTTGTAGCAGTGCAGACCTTTTACAGCAACAACCTCCGGAAGATGTCAGTGCTGCCAACCTCTTCGCTGGGCTCCAACCTGGCACTTACTCACGCGGTGTATCAGAACTGCGTCGACCCCAGTCTCTCTGCCTTGTTCTTCTGCACTTACCCTGCATGTTCTGTGCACGTGCCCTTGCACCACCCCCTACCACCAATTTCTTTAACAATGGCCCCACCCGAATGACGTGCGTGTCCGAGCCCAGCACTCCGGTCAGGGTCTGCTGTGACGATCGCGTATCCCTTGAATCGGACTCCCACCTCACTAATCTTGGTTCCAATCCAGGGAGAGGAGCTTCCAATCAACAGGAGTCGGTCACCCCAACGAGGAAGAAGAAAACCCCGAAAGGAGTGTCCGGAGGCGGCAGCGACGTGATCGCCACCACGGAAGGGCATCTCAAATGCCATCGACCCAAGTGCTCCAAGAGTCTGCCGGTGGAAGAAGCCCGTGCCAAGTTCAGGACCTGTCCCAACTGCTACACCTACTACTGCAGTCGTCAGTGTCGGAAACTTCATCTAGCACGTCATAAAGACCACTGTCCCCAGACACGAATCAGCAACCTGTGCAAGCAGGTGCTGATGAAAGCCAGAGACGATCCTGTTTCCAGGCGACATCTATCTCTATGTGCCAAGCGAGGGTTGCTTTCTAGGGGCAGGGGTGCTGTCAAACTCCTCTTCCTCTGCCCTGAAGATGCCTTGGATTATTTGGTGCACGGCTGGGAAAGTGCGAAAGGACAGACGCTGTACGTCTCCAAAGCCGATCTCTTACCGCAAGAGATGGGATCCGATGTCTTCAGCCAGGTGAGAAGTTTCTGCGAGAAATACAATCCAGAGAGGAAGTTCATCCTGCTGGCCGCCATCACTGTGACAAACGAGGTCGCAGCAGCTCTGGAAAGGGAGGTAGTGGTTCGCGGAGCCAAAATGCATTTGTCTCCTTCCCTTCCGGAAGACGATGTCCAGACTCTGATCTTGACCATCACAAAAACGAATCCCGAGACTGGAGATCCGGCTGAGACGACGGTCGAGGACAGAAAGAATGGACTTAGTGTAGTCGTGGAACAATTAACTGCCAGAGGTGTCGATTTGGAAAAACAGTATCCACATACCTACCGGAAGATTTTGAAATTCGTGAATGAAAACGAGCCCTTCAGCCCCATTAGCATTTTCCCTACGGACCAGAGAAACGGACGAATTTTCATGTGCATTATCCTCCCATGGGCGGATCCAGATATAATTGTGAACATTTCCTCCAAAGTCGGAGCCTCCGTCGGCAAGTCCTCCAAGAAGAAATGGATGTCATAACAGAGAAATTCTGAATTCTTACAAGAACTGAAACAAAGGAAAATGTAACGTTTTTTTAATCCCTATTTCCTGTCATTTTTCCACTCTGCTTTACCTTCACTAACAGAATGTTAAATGTGACCGTTTAGTTGTTCCATTTGCTAGCATGTCTAACTTCGCATTTAATGAAGAAAAATCAAAACAAACAATGAAATTTTTTTCAAACATATGAATCTTATATCTCTCAACGTGATAGAACTTAAATCTTATGAACTCATTCTTTGGAAAATTCTATATCGAATAACTATTCCTTGCTGAATCATTAGTTAACTGACTTTAAAGGGA
Organism: Araneus ventricosus; assembly: GCA_013235015.1. Classification (NCBI taxonomy): domain Eukaryota; kingdom Metazoa; phylum Arthropoda; class Arachnida; order Araneae; family Araneidae; genus Araneus; species Araneus ventricosus. The sequence continues at coordinate 1,992 of BGPR01030199.1, forward strand.
GACTATTAAAAAAAAAACATATGCATTCTAAATTATAAAGTGTCATATCGCATTTAAATTTCCTTTATTTTTTACATTTACAGGTATTTTTGAAGAGTAATGAAATAAACAAAATATGAAAAGTTAGTACTTAGACTAAAGTCCTGGACTGATTCTAAAACTAAAAAGAATTGTTGGAACTTTGCAATGTTATAAGCATAGAGTAAAGATAAGAAGTACAGGGTTGCACCGCAGTACTTGACAAATCACATGACATTTTGTGAATGTCCGGAAACCAAGACAGGGAATAAATCTTGAAAGGGAAATTTTCTTTGGACGATTATATATTAAAAATGCATTTATTGTTTTAGTGAATGGGTTGGTGAGGAGGTTAAAAAAGTTTGGTTGGAATGTTATCATGTTATCATAATCGCTGATTGTCTATTGGGCGACAAAGTTGTGTTCAGCGCACCTTGTAATTATATAAAACAATTTTTTCATAATATCTGTCGATTTTCTCTTATTGAGAGTGGAGCAAATACAAATTAAAATCATTTCTTAATCAAACCCTGTCACCGCAATTTAGGTGTGAAAACCTGTTGTCATTTCGCGAAATTTCAATGCAAGTCGAATGATGCATTTCAATCTGTTTCTCACTATTGCTTTGAATTGTGTATAAATTGATGTAGTACGCATGGCAAAATGACGTATTAAGGGAGAGAAGTGATATTTCTAGCTTTATAAAATAGCTGCGGATGCTTCAGCTCATCGCCCATCAGTCACAATCACAAATTAAAACTCAGTCAATTTTTTCCCCAACCTAAACTGTTTTTTTTTTATAAACCATTCTGCTTTTCAACAGAGAAAATACCTTAGGAACCATCTGTAGCAAGTTTTACGCGATTGCAAGATAATCATGCCGAAATACTCCCCAAAGTAGAATTTTATTTTATTATACAGACTGAAGTAATATCAAATACTCTTAATTTAATACTAATAAAATGCAGAAAATTTACCATCGTATTGGGAGATTAGAAATTAAAATGGGTTGTATTTCAACTCTTGGAGAATACTTTTGCAATACTGCTTGTTTATGAATTAATGAGCCTCATAAAATCCGTTGTTACCAACCAGCATTCAGCTTTAACAAATGAACATTGGTAACATAACATTAATGCGAATGCTTGATGAAGCTAGTCTTAGCACAAGTACCATATCTTGAATAAATTGTCACTGAAAATTATGTTCATTGATCAGCTATTTTTTATAAGAAGGCCATAAAATGATCATTTTCAATAATCCATTAATTTAATAACCGTTTAATCTTAAATGGTTCAAGAATCTTTTTTTTTCTTCTAAAGAATTTTTTTTCTTCTAAAGAATATTTATTTCTTCTAAAGAATTATTTTTCTTCTAAAGAATATTTATTTCTTCTAAAGAATTTTTTTTCTTCCATATTTAATATTTTAGTATCCATTTTCAAGTGATAAAGATGTCAAAAATATCATGCAGAATTTTTAAAGGGGACAAGAGTGAAGCTATTCACTTTCAAAGTGAATAAGCTTACTGTTCTCAACCTATACTTTAAGAACAAATTGGATTTACTTTTTATTTCTTAATGGCTGACTTGGATATCAGTTCAATACAATTCTGGTAAAAATTCTGGTGCAGCTTAGTCAAGCCTGCCTCTTGCGCCGAAAAACTACATCAAACCTGTTAAAAATTCAATTTTTTTTCTAATGAATTTTATGTAGGCAAAGTTAACGACAAGTCTTAGCATTACTTTCCGGCAAGGTCCTCAACTTTTTAAATAATTTTTATTATATTATCTCCTAACTTGTAAATGAATTAGACATAATATCTTTCAGAAAGGTGCTCTCTATTCCTTATCTTTAATCTATGATACTGTATCATATCTGTATATGTTTTCTATCAATATCAAATATTTGTCATATCAGTTAATTTGTGATAGTCGAAAGTACGGAAAATTTGAAACAATCTATTGAATACTATTAATTCATCAAATTCTTATTTGCCTCTTTTTAAAAATCAAAATTTATTTTTATATTTTTTTCTATTCAGTCATTCATAATTTAGTCAAAAAGCGTTTCTAATACACATATTTAATACACAAAAACTATCTTGAATATTTTCACAAAGAATAAAAACTTATTCTTTGTGAAAATATTCAAGATTATTCAAGTCTATTTTAAACTATATTCAAATTTTCATTACATACTATTTTGAGTGCGATGCAAAGTTAAAACTAATTTTGTAAAAGTTGTAAGCAAAAAGCCGCAATTTTTAAAAAGGGTTAAGAAAAGAATTCTTTTAAGATTCCATTTATCGAGATAAAAAAAAAATCAAGCAACTGAGCATGCGCGCAATGCTCAAAACTCTCGTCAGCAATGAAACGAAATATGACAAATGGAACAACTCCAGTAAATCATGTAAAATAAAGATATGTATATAACGAAAGTTATTAATGTATGTTAGGTACTTTTTCTGTTTGAAAAAAAAGTAGGTGTTGATAAACATTTTGTGATTGCGTTATTAATATTTGGTGATGGCATTTGTTATGTTATGACTGTTTGATGTTGATTTATATTGTTGATCAATAAATATTCGTTGTAAATTTGATTTGTCACTTAATGTTTGATGTAGGATTGACACTGAGTATAAGTGAAAACCGCTTTCATGATCAATAGAAGGAAGAACATGTATGTATTATTTTGTGTAAACGTGAATTAATTCAACTGATTTATTACAAATTTATAATAAATTTCACTTAAAAGTAGTCGTAGAATTGAGACATGCAGGTGAATGTTAATTTCGAAAAAAATATAAACATGAAACAATTGCGTTAATATAGACAGCTTTGCAACAAACAATAGATATCAAAATATCCATAAAGTTAAGGCAAGTTAAATTAATTAACTTGCCTTAAATTAAGGCAAGTTAAATTAATTTTATGGAAAGAGTTTCGACACTGTTTCAGTAAAAACTATAAATTTTAATCTTAGTCTGCGCAGTAATGTACATTTGCATCACTTATGTTTTAATTGTTTAAAATTAATTTTAATTAAGTTAATAATCAATAAATAAACTAATTTGCTTAATATTACTATACATTTTTACTTGCAAATTATGTTTTTAATAAAGAAATTTTAATCACTTACACTTTTTATAATTAATTAATTAAAAACTGTAATTCTTTATTGTGTAAACTGTTCATTAATTCTGATTAAAAATTTAAGATCAAAAATATTTTTTCTATATTCCTTAAACTCATTTATACAGATTTACTCGACTACGGTTTAAAAAGAAAAATCGTGACATGTAGGGTTAAAGTTTAAAATAAACTAGTTTATTTCCCGTGGTTTGAAAACTTTAAAAAATATTTAACTTACAAATTATTTTGATATAAATTAAGTAAATTGCATACGTGGCTACTGTTTAGTAAAAGAAAATAGTTATTGGTATAGAACAAACAAATGGAGATAGAAATCAGTAAAAAATAAGTATCTAGAGCTAAAAACACGCAAAGAAAAATCATCAGTCTAAAGACTTCTTAAATTTCAGGTGATTTAAATGGGATAAAAATGCTTCTAACTTTATTAACTTTTTAAAATAATAAATAATTTCTTTGTGAATAAATTCTACGGCTAGTTAAATAATGCCCTACTCTTTTAATACAGTATGTATCTTATCATTTAATAAAAATTTGAAAGATAAGATATGATTATATGATCTAGCTTGAATTTAATATAAATTAAACGCTTTGAAACACGAATACTGCATGTCTTAAGGTAGATTTTAAAAAAGAAAAATAATGCATCAGTGTACTAATGAAAGTTAAAGAAATAATTTCAAATAATCAAGGATAAAATCACAACAGATTTGAAACTTTTGTTTCAGATTTATTACAACCAACTATGAGGTTCAAACTTATACTCAATGCCAAAAACCTTTAATTGTTTGAAATCCGTTATATGCAAGTTCAATAGTTAACAATGAGATTAGAAAATATCATTAGCGAAAAGCAACATCGAAAAATGTTCTTAATTGCACAGTGCCAATTTCTATAATTCCACTTATTAACCTTCGTGTAATGACTGTAATGATGATTTTCATACGCAGTGTTGCCAGAATAAAGCCCAAAAGATGAGAACGTTTAGAGTTCTGTTCTCTTAGGAGTAAACGTTTTGTGCCAAAGATAAAGTATTTTCTATCCTATTTTCGTTAAGAAGTATGAAAGTTTTGTGTGTAAGAAACATTAGTTTTTCAGACACAAATAATTGACAGCACTTGATTATTTAAATTTCTCTGAAACCACCATTTACAGATTCTTATAGATTTCCCCATGTCTTTCAAAAATGCCCTTTTTTCGTAGAAATTAACGAAAATTATCAATTAGTAACTAATAATGTAGAAATGTATATTTTTTACAAGCATATATTTTGAAATTTACTAACAAATACTTCAGTAAGTAGCAAGACTTTGTTTCGTAAATTAATGTAAATGTAACGGCCGTTAAGTAATACTTCAAATCAGAGCTAAAGAAATAAACCATTTTAACAGAACACATTCAATGTTTGAGGAAGCAGTGAATTATACTCGGTTTATCCGAATTCGTATATCGAGAGCAATTTGAGAACGAAATAATAAGGAAGTGTTTGGTGGGAGGGAAAGAAGACGTGTGTTTTAAGCAGAACATTGGTCAAGAAAAGAGCACAAATAATAATAATATGCGAAACCTTTTACTGAATAAATATTGCCAACGTTTCAAAATTCGTGATTTTTAAAATGAATCGATTCATTAAAATGAATAATTCGCATTAAAATACCATTCGCCATCCTATTTTCTACTTATATCTATATATTTAAATTCTATTTAATTCAGGTAAAATCTTGTCACTTATTGTTATTATTAAAAATACTACTAGTTACTATTATTATCACCATTCAAAAATGTAATTAGTTTAAATGAATATAACTCAGATAAATGAAATCAGATATTTCAGATTCTACCTTAATTTCGTAAATAAAAGTTCATAAAATCTAACTACACCAAAGCATTCAATCTTTAAATTTAGATAAAATATTTTGTTTAAAAATAAATTGAGCCCAAAATAAATCTTAAAAATCTACCTTATTTAAAATCTATTTTATTATACATATTTCTATTGACCTACTAATAGCAAAATTTCATAAAAAAAAAAAACTACGATACAAAAGCAAAAGTTAAATAGACAAATATAAAGAAAGAACAGAATTTCTTTCCAACTGTTCATGGCGCAGTTTTAAAATGTTGTCGCTCCAGCTGAATTCTTGGTAAAATTCATCAACGGAAAACTTTTCTAACGATAAAGTTTTAAATTTAGAATGTGTTCTGTGATAACGTGAGAGGTGCAGATGCTGTTCGATCAATAATGGCCCTCGCAACCATTTCATTTCGTGCTTTTAAGTAATGGAATATATGCACGAAAAGCTTCATCGGACTCATTTATGAAAAGATTGAACATGGAATGCAAGTTTTCGATTGCAGTTTCAATCTCATTAATGATTGTTGGTAGCAAAATACAATTCTCATTTCCAGTGCCGTATTGCGCGCGGAAAAATTGAAAACGAATCGATATGTTGTCTGGCGGGAAAACATAATGCGTTCGTCTGCTGAGTTCATAATCAAAGCGTGTTTGTTTATTCTCATTTCGTTTAAAGAAGGTAAAAGTTTTAAAATTCTAGCAGTTATAACAAAAAGTAACACTGGAAAAAAGAGAAGGCCATGGAAATACTCTGTAAAGCAGAAAAATAGAACGTTTAAAAAAAACCAGTTTAACAGAAAGCTTTAGGATGTTTTCTGAGAGATCATTGCCATTTTATTCAACTAAATTAAACAAAAAACACATTTTAAATGATTCTTAAAATGTTGTATAGAACAACGAAATGGCAAAATATAAAAATCATTTATGATCGTTTGCTTAAATGGAAAATTTGGTAGTAATTGAAAAGCAATTTTCCCGAAGTTTAGTCGTTATAGTTTTTGAACAGAAAATTTTAGTTTGTTTAAAACCTTTCACACAACATATTAAAAAGGGAATTTTTAAAATATATGCAAAATTTAATTCTTTATATAGCATTTAAATATAGTTGAAAATTCATTAAAATAGAATAGTGATATCAGAAAAAGCGGCTAATTCTTATTAAAATAAAAGTTAATTATATAAAGAAACTATTATTCTTTAGATATCTTACAATAGAATCGATTCGCGTGACATCACATGAAACTAACTGCAAATGCCATGTTGCACGTTGCCTTTTCTTGTGTTGTCGCGTCCTTTTTCCTCCTGTAGGAAGCGCAAAAGATTCCAAAATTAAATTCGTGAGAGCATTTGACACTATCAAATAAACATAAATTGATTCTATAATAAATAAAACAATTCTAATAGTTACGGGAAGTTACCCTAGTATTTCTTGAGCATTATTATTAAAAACACATTTAGGGTAATGCAATGAAGTTTAACAAACATTTTATTTTTCATAATAGTTTTATTTGGTAAGCTAATAAAAAAATCTTGCCTTGACATGCTGTAATGCAATCACGATTTAACGAACTAGGGCGTACCACCTCTGGAGGCATCTTAAAGCATAAATTTCGAATTCAATTATTCGACAGAAAGTACAATACACAACTAAATTTATAAATCTTCAATAAATATTATTTGCGACATGAAAACCATTTGCCAAAAAATTCTGACATTCTCATCCTTATGTACTTGTGAATTTCAGCGGACACATGCCCTATTTGTATTATAGATAGTCCGTAAATTTCGAATCCAAAATGCCCATGAAATTGTAAAGTGCAAGGCCTTATCATGTCTTTTTACAAGTACTTCGCCGCTTGTTTTCGAAGACCGGTTTAATATGAAATGGGTCGAGGAAAAGAAAAGAAGATATAAATTTTAATTCGTAAAATAAATATTAGCTGAAAGAATTAATTCAAGGGCCATCATTTAATTCGCGATAAAGAATGAGTTCCAAAATCATAATTTCTTGAAAAAACGAGTCTATTGTAAAATGGAATAAGGAAATAATTCATTGTCTCTTATTTCGTCAACAGATTATGAAATAATCATTCATATAGCTAGTTATGACAACTTGATTACATTCTTCACGATATGATTGATTTTCATTCTCAGCTTTAGTAATAAACGCTCAGAAAATGTTATTATTTTAATAAATTGATAGGTTAGATTTCCTTAAAATCAAATAAACTTCAGAAAAATGGCAGCACTGCTCCTTATGAATCGGATTTATGTCAATCAAACGATATGTACAAATGGAAGCCTTCAATTTCGACTTTGTCAATTCTGATGTTATAATATATATATAACTATATTATTCTGTGATATATGCAAATATTTATATAGAATGTGTATAAATATTAGTGAAGTGTATTTACAGTGTTGTCTACGATAAATTCAATTAAAGTCATTGTTAAAGATGAAGTTGAACTGTGTGTGATAACGGTAGATGTACAATGATTTTGAAAAAGGAATTCTTATCAAAATGCACCACTTACTTATAGGTAGACACAATTATTTATTCAACAATATAAACAAATAGTGGAAAGGAAAAAGTAATACTAAAAATCCTATTTGATAGTGCTTACATTATGTTTGTATTAAATGCTCACAATTTTTGGAGAAATGTACATTATGTTCAGAGATGACATAAATAACTTAACAAATAAGCTTAAAAAATGGTTACGATTTACAGGGCTGTGCAACAATTTATTTCAAGGTAAAATCTACTATTATTTTAGAAATATTTCACATAAACATTCTTAATTTTTTTTATTTTACCATTTTCATTTATGAATTTAAAAATTTTAATAATAGAATTCAGCTTATAAGTATCATAATCTGATTACTTTTTAAATTCCAGAACATTTTTTTTTAGACATCATGTTTTTTTAAATCACTAAAAAGTGGAGATATTCTAAATTCTGTCAAGTGTGCGATTTGGAAAAGAATTCTTTTGAAATATATGCAATTCTAAGTGCATTGACGGTGTGTTGTTTATATACATTTTTAGAATATATGTGTTAAAGCTTATATAAAATACCATGCCTTTGGATTTCAATGCTGATGTATATGCATAAAAAAGTATGTCTAATTTATTCATGGAATGTAAATGGTTGTAAGTATGGAGTTTGGAATGGAATGCATATCTTGTCTCATCTACATTACACACCTTCATGTCAAGCATATTTTCTTACAAATTCCGCTAATGTTAGAAGAAAAATTCCGATTCCAGGTTACAATTCCTATCCTTCAATATGTTTTAGTAAAGATCTTGAACATGAAAATATGATGGGTATATTCTAGTGGAATAATTTATTCCATTCATTTCTCAGATTATGTACTTATGGATTTGTACAACCGAAAAAAAAGGAAATAAAAAAGAAAAGGTATTCTTTGATTTAAATAGTTTTCAGTCTCAGTCAATAATAAAAAAGAACATAGATAAATGTAATTTAAAATAGTTTCACTTATTTGAACCTTTGTTTTACATGAAATAAAAATAGAAAAATGCTTAACTTCATTTTTAGATATTTAAAAATATATGTTCACAAATATTCAAAATTGTCAACATTTTTTTAAAAAAATATTTATACGAAAGAACCATTATTTATTAGAAAAAGATATTTTTGAAATTCAAATTTCAATATATTTTTTAAAGTTTGTAAATAAACTTCATTTGTATTTAATTATAAACTACTCGAGATTTCATATTATTTTGTTTTGCAATGTACTATATGCAAGTAAACAGATAGAGTATATAAAAATCAAAATTCATAAATTATGTGAATCAACAAAAATCTTGTCCAGAGAAGCAAAGTGGGATATCTTACATTCTAATAAAATAATCTTTGAAAAAACTGGAATAAAGCTAGATTTTATTTATTTATTTTTACTTTATTTATTTATTTTGAAAATTCCCAATGAATTATATCTTGGATGTGAATAAATTATAAATCTAAAAATATAGGAAAAAGATATAGGAATGTTGTGCGAAAATCTAGGAAAACTAGCCGAAGAATAACTGAACTTAGGATCAGGATGATGCACTAGTTAGTGGAATAAAGAGTGCTAACCCCGTAGTGTTCTCGTATTGACCACTGAGTGAGAGAAATCAGTTTGTTAAAAATACTTATAAAAAAGGACTTTATAAATTTGAATTCACATTGCTTATGAATGTAGTTATGTAATAAGGTTTATGAAAATGTTTTTGCAATAAAATTTTTTCTGATACTTACATGTGTCATTTTCATTGAACTGCTTTTTATACCAACGCAACAAAACTAGCAAATTATGGCCCTATCTTAAATATTAGCAAATCTTTATAAGAATATTATATGATACATGAAAGAAATGAAGTTAACACATGTTTAAAGGAAAAGTATTGAATTATAATAGTACAGATCATTCAAAAGAAGCAATATGGGTAGTTAAATTGTTGAAATCAATAAATGGTATGAATAAAGAATTAAATGTTAAGAATTTGTTGAAAAAATATGAATATCAGTGGCTTGTTAAAAGTAGCAGTCTTAATAATTCAGCAAAACAATATAAATAAATGCAAATTTGTCTGGTTATAAAAAGCAGCAATCGAACAAAGGTTTTTAACACCAATAAAAAAATCACTAAAAATGACATTTAAAGCATCTTAATGAAATATTTATTAGTATATCTATTATAAAAGACTAATACATGCTTACACAGATTATAAAAATATCCATTTCAAAAGCATACTCAGATTATCAACAATTAAACACTTATAACAAATAAGTGTTATAAAATTTCATTTTCCAATGTATAAATTTTATTAGAAATAAATAAATTCATTTTGAATTTGTATGATAAAGTAAATGATATTTAAAATTTGAAGATTCTGAAACAAAGAATTCAATATAAATGTTAAAGATTCTCAAGAAAATAAAAAATAATGATATAGAAATAAATTAAATATATTTTAATATACAAGTATATCATAAGTAGTAAATACATAAAGTAGTGAAAAAATGACACATTAAGGATGTGTCTAGTACATAAACTAGCACTGAAAATGCTTTCACGTTTAGACATTTTAAAAAAGCTCAATACAACAAACGCTTACACATGGGAAGATATTTTACATGGAATTAACTCTGTGCCATGTAGAAATAAAGGGTAGAAAAGAATATCACAGACAATATTAAGAACAAATTACAATGCATAGTTCACAAAAAAAATTTGATAAATACTTTCCTCCATAGATATGAAATAAGAATTCGAAGGGGGAAAAAAATATAAAACTATAGCTACTGAAAGAAAATAAAACTATAGTTGATTTTCCAAATTACACGCATTTTGCAAAAACTAAATTCAGAAATGTCACAAAAATGTGTTTAAATCAGTTTTTTCATCCATTTTTATCTTAACTACTGATATTAAGTTAATAGTATTACTGTTTTTTTATAAAATAAACAATTTCTTATTTATACAATAATATAGAATACCATTGTTAATCTATCAACCTAAGACTAATTAAAAGTGAACAACTTTTAGTTAAAGAAGAAATGCATAAAATGTATAAATACTTATTCAGAGAAAACCGATATTAGAAAACTTTTGATGTAGAAGAAAATATTCTGTTGCTGAAAGGGAGGGGGAATTGCATTTTCACTTTACTTTAAAAATCTCCATTTAGAAAAAAAAAAGTTTATAATTCATATACAAAAAACACTATTTCAAATGATTACTAACTTGGAAAAAAAATGCAGACACATTAAACATAATTAACAAAATAGTTCACAAAGAACAAGTTATAAATAAAAAGGCTGTTTAAGTAAGCTAAAGGGTTTTTATGCAACATAAAAAGTTCATGAAACAATAAATATTTTGCTGAAAACTTGGCTTTAAATATATGGTATGACGACAAATCAAAATAAATCATTTGCAGTAATTTTCTAAAATTGTTATTCCAAAATTCCATGCATTTTAAGTGGGGAAAATACAAATTCTTACAATGCAATATAAGAAAATCATATTTCAAAATAACTTTTCATAAAATGAAATCAGTAAGTAGATTAGGTTTTCACAAATATGCATCACAAATATTGTACATACTTTCCTTGTTCAGCATACACCAAACTGAAGAGCATCATAAGACAGAACATGACACTCTCTAAAGATTGTTATGCATAAAATTTTCAGAAGAGGCTATTTACATATTTTACTGCACATAATAAATAACTTAAAAATTTTTTATAGCAATATATTTTTTGAAAATTATACACGAACTCAGCTTTCTCGAATAAAAAAAAATTAATTACAAATTTTAGTCAAGTGTTGGATATATATATATACTTCACACTTTAAGTATTTTGTCTACACAGAAGCTGAAATGTTTCCAAGTAGTAAATACCTCATATTATAATGTATAATTTAATTATTCCAGAATAGTTTTAAATAGAAACTCGTTATTGCCAAATAGTTGTATGTAGGAATAAACTGAATTCTTGCATGACTGTAGAAAGTGTTTTTTAGAACCTTTTTTAGTCATAATACATCAGTATTGCTATTTTTAAATTTTTGTTAGTAAATTTGAACAATTATATAATGCATTAAAATTTAAACATTATTCAAATTATGTTAACTCACTTAGTAGCAGAATTAAAAGAAATATCCAGTTTAATGGTGAATGTTAGTTAAAAATGCTAACAGAAGTCTGAAAAAAAAATGTTTAATACTAGGAGGGATTCAGAACTTTGCATCTTCATAATTCTGATATAGCAGGACTTGGTATCCTCAGAATTTAATTTTGAAATTTAGTCATGAAATTGAGCCTTGATATTAGAAATTTTATACATAATTTAGTTTTTGTGTAAATGGCCTCTTGTAAAATTTTCTTCATTAGAGGTTTTGGATGATCTGAAGAATTTGAATACCTGAATAACAAAAAGTGTTTCATATTTCAGCTTGGTTGTACATTGAATAAGATAACCTTCTAGAATATCAATATTATAAACAAGAAGAAACACTGAATTCAATAAAATCAAACAAGCAGCATGTACATTATGGTATACAAATAAACAACTAATATTATTTGTAAAAATGCAGTTGCACAAATTGCATCTTACCACATGGTGTTGATGCAAAATTTAGTTAGTTGCCAAAGAATTATGAGTATATAAAATGATTATGAATAAAAATGATTATGCGCTAGCATGTTGGATAAAAAACAATGACAAACATTCAAATAAACTTCCACTAGTCATGATTTAAAATACACTTGTCAGCAATTTGAAAATACTGAATCAGTTCAAATAAAACCCTTAATACTGTAAATTACTACAGTATAAAAATATACAACCTCAAGAGCAAGATAGATGACTAACTTTTACTTACTAATGGGCAAACATATATGTAACTTAAATAAACTAATGTTAGAAATTTTGCTATTAACTGATGACCTGAACTGATTCGTCTTATCAATATGATAAATAGTTTTGAAATGAGATTATAGGTTTTAAAATCAACAAATAAAAATGTGGTCAAATTCAAAACATATTATTAAGCAGTTAACAAATTATAGATACTGTTAAATATTTTTTCACCAATCTTATATATAAATGTTTTAAGTTTAATTTCAGAACATACTATCTGAGAACAAACACTTAATCATGAGCATTGGTGGAATGATTCTCTTAGAGATATTTTAAAATTAATTTAATCATTTGTTTTTAGTACTGCAATCATTTTTAGCATTATGAATTTGCTATCATGACAGAAAAATTAAAAGTATCTAACTAGATGAATTACTGAAAATTGCAACCAGTTTGTCTCATTTTATGTGACATTTTACAAACAGCTACATCTATAAAACATTTTCGATATTAAACTAAACAATAATTATACTATTGACTGCAAAGTTATCAAACATTGCATATTATATTATTATCTTTACTGCATTTCAAGAAAACATTTACAAGCATAAATCCAACTACCTGACTGATAGCAATAAGAATATTGAAAGAATATAAGAATATTATTTACAGTGAAAATATTTTTCAACAGCAGCAAAACTTCTAGAAAGCAAACTTTATAAGCCAAAATTCGAGTTAAAAAATTAACCCATACTCATAATGTATAAGCATATAGATTGTCAAGTTTAATTCTTCCCATGAAATCTGAGAGCTTTATATTTCAGCATACTTGATTTTAAAAAATAAATATTTGAATTAATTAAAAAGTAAATTAATCCTTAAGAAATTCAAAACTAAGGAAATATTTGCTTTCTAACTCTCCTTTAGATCAGTGGTGTGCAAACCGTGGGTCGCGGAAAAAATTTTGTGGGTCACTAAATTCAAAGAAATTTATTTGATAAAAAAAATATAAGGCTTTTCTTCAAAAAACGTGGTTGCCCAGAGGGTTGCTTTAGATCATTTGAATTTAAGTTTTGCATTTTTAATAAACTTACTTAGTTTCAATAAATCATATTAAGAAATATCTCTATAATTTGATCAAAAGAAATATGACCTCTCCTGAGAAATCATCAGATAAATTTGTCAGAGTACGATACAAACACACATAAATGCAAGCTGAATTTGTTCATTTTTCAAAGAAAAATTTAATAATAAATAAAACATAAAATAATTCACAATATAAAGCTCAAATGTAAAAAATATTTTTTTATCACTGGGATAGGGAGTTTATTGAGATAAATATTCATTTGTATTAACATAAACATAAAATTTTAAAACAAGATTTTAAATGAAATTTATTAAACTATAATATTCACGAATAAAAATTTTAAAGTGAAATCCATAATAGTCTATCAAATGCAATGCATTTGATGCATTTAAATAAAAATTAAATGAAGTGAAATTGAATAATAGATTATATAATTATTAACACATTCTTAAAATTTTTTTTGAATTCCCAATGCTACACAAGGACAAAAAAATTCACAAATCTGAATGTAAAATGCAGTTCAAAACTTTTTTCATCATAAATAATTTTTGATCCTTTTATGTTTATTTGCCCCTTCCCTCAAGAGAAAAAAAAAAGAGTTAACAGATTCATAGGAATTTCAATACAAAAATTGTGTGTGGGAAAAAGGAAATTCATTTGATATCCTTTAGTATTCCAAAATAGATAATTTTAATTTCAATTTTACAGAAATAAAACTTATTTATAAATCAAATTAAATGCAGAAAAGAAAAATATCATGTAAAAATAAATAAAATAATAAATCTAAACCTAATCACAATTTCAATTCAGAAACATAGCTGTTAATAACATGTATACAAAATGGTAAACAGCAATATTTTAAATTCGGCAAAAGTAACTAAAATGTAAATATGAATAAGATATCTTTTTGTTAAAATACGAACATAAAATCCCTTGACAAAATGTAAATATATTAGTATATGGGAAGAACCATAAATTTTCAAGATATAATCTTGAAGTTTAATAAATTTCTTATGTATTATTGCTTCAAATTATTTTTATAAAGAGGTGAATATTCCAGTGGCTTTACTCCAAAAATATTCCATGAAGACTGAAGCTGATTATTCCATTTTTTCTGAGTACTAGTGGATACAGTGTTGATAGGAGTCAGCTCACTAAAATTTTAAAATATAATAATATAAAATTAATATTGTAAATTATTTCCACACACAAAAATACTAAAGTTTTAAGTATGAAAAGAAGCCATGAAAAATACATGAATGCATAAAAATACATTTGATTTCTAACAAAAATTGAGATTTTCAGCAAAACTGCTTCAATATATTCTCTAAATTTAATAAATGAAATAGAAATAAATTGTTTCATAATAAGAAAGAAAGAAGCAAAATGAAAAAATGTAATATATATACAAAGATAAAAGTATATCATTGCTTTACAGACCCTTGAATGACATTATTACATATCAGATACAAGTAAAAATTTTAAAAAATCAGAAAAGAGATGTATATATGATTTGTATTCAATTGTTTTTTTCCCTTGAAGAAGAAGAATTTCTACAGATAAGCTATAATGTTAATATCGACACAATCTATTTAAAAAATAGTTTAAATTAATTATTTATTTGAGGTAAACATTTAATTTAGTCAACAATTTTTTTTTTCAAAAAAAGCTTTCTGAATCCAGGTTCAATCGGTAAATAAAATGATGAATTTGAAACATTATAAAAAGTGAAACCCTAATTGATTTTCAAAATAAGCATTTGCATACATGTTAGAACCTTTTAATTATCAAGAATACAAGATAGTCTTATTCTGAAACATAATTTTTAAGCAACTTTCATACAGAACAAACTTTAATTTATCTCAGCATAACTTAATACTGTTGCATGTTATGTTGTCAACAAATTATTAGAATATTTAAATAATGTAGAACATAAGGACTTGTACTGTCTGGGAATTGCAAACTGGGGGAAAAAATTTATAACATCTTTCACAGAAAGATTAATTAATTACCAATTTATTTTGTACTAAAAACATTTCTGTACAATTTTAACAGTATAAATCAGAAATAGGTTAACTGTTAATTTCTGAATTGAAATATACACAAAGGAGGGAGAAAAGAAAATTAATGAAAGATCTTAAGAAAATCAACTGAAATTTTTTCTCCTTTAATATAAATTGCAATTTTAGGCTTTCTTTCACATTTAAAAAATGCCATGCAAAATTGCTCAATTTACAGTTTTTCTAAATAGAAGACAATAAAACCGTAACAGAAATATGATCTCTGCACCGTTACAAGCTGCATCTAACTAATTCAAAATTATAAACTGAAAAATGTACAGAAAATTCAATAGCAATAAAACGAAAAAACAATTTTAAATAAAAACAAAGTGAAGAGTATCTAATATATAAGACTACTTTTACCACTTCATTGGATTATTGCACCAGCCATGAGATTCACCATCATTGGGAGAATAGCTGTGAAGAGCCTCATTTACACCCCAATTCTTTTCTCCTTTGTTCCAACCTGTATAATTTATAAAATATATCATCATCCACTCACAACTACTGGAATATAAAATTAAACTTTAATTAAAGTACAACTAAAATTAATAAAAAGTTAATATCTATTGCATATATCTTAACAATGATAATGAAAAGTTTTAATGTGTAATTTTGACAATTTTGTGGGAAAAAAAGAAAGCTAACTCACAATTTCATTTCTAAGTTGGGTTGAACTTTTCTAATGATTTAATAACAGAAAAAAAATATATAAATATTTGCAAGAAATTTTTTAACTATTCAGAGTGAGTGTTAAGAACACTATTTTTTAAAAAATAAGCTAAGCTACAATGGTTAAAACTGAACAAGAAAGAAAAATAATTATTTAATTTAAGAATAGATTTAATAAGAAATTGTTTTAAATCAATATTAAAATACTCTTGCGAATGAAAATAAAAAAATAGTTATGTTACATATAATGCAAAATATCATGTAGTCATATAAATTAGAACAATAGAATTGATATTCCTCATAGAAATGTTACGAATAGAATTAACAGATATTTCATGCACATTAAAGCAACTCAAGGGTATTTTCATCCTTTAAAAAAAATTTGTTAGCATTGAAATAAGAGGAAATATAGTAAGTAGCTATTTTTTACTATTTAACAAAAGACAAAGATATAAATTTAACATTTGGTATATACATACAATAACTAATTGCTTGTCTGCATGTTATCCCAGTCATATTTTGCTGTTTCTTTCTAGTGCCGGTTTCTTTATTGTCCTCAGAATCATACCAATTCAAAAAGCTAGAAAAAGT
>BGPR01030200.1:0-18813 GCA_013235015.1 Araneus ventricosus
CATTTCTTTCCAATTTACATCCTTAATAATTTGTCATTTACATCCTACTTTACTTTACCATTTACATCCTTACTTACTTTACCATTACATCCTTACCTACTTTACCACTTATCCCATTCTATTTACCACTTACATCCTTACTTACTTTTCCACTTACATCCTTGCATTTACTTTTCAATTTCATTTTTATTTTACAACTCTACATCCTTACTTCATCTTTTTCACTTTTACTTCATGATGCGTTATCGCCTTTACAGGCCACACCGTGTAATCTCAATGAAAATACGCTATTTAATATTTCGATTCATTTGAGTTCACTGATTAAAATTGTTAATTTTTATTTCTACCGTTAGCGCCAAGTAATTTTGATTATTGAGATGCAGCCAGAAGATCTCAAAAATTAAGAAGCAGAAAATAATTATTACGATAAATTTCTGTTGTTTAGTCTAGCTTTAATAAAAAGCTTGGTTTCTAAAAAAACTTAATATTTTTTTTCTTCGATCAGCAGTCTTCTTGTACTATTTGTACTTTCAATCCTGGTATCTGGACACGTTTTAAGTGATATCCAGGTGGAGCTGGCGGCGCAGCGTTTCCTTTTGAAGCTGCAGCAGCAGGAGGTGGAGGGAGGATATGGTTATCCAAGTACATGGACATACGGGCACGCGGTTACTGGCATAGTAGAGAGTTTCTTTCATATAAAATTATGTAGGTAAGATAATATTTTCAACCTTTCTCTAAATCAATATTAAGACTGTATTTAACCTTGCCTTTATTCTATATTTAAAAACAATAGACTGTATATCTGGAAATGTATAAAAAGTAGTGAGAAATATTTTGCCATTGGATTTATATTATCTCGGCATAAAATATACATTCTACGATGAACGTACCTATTCAAGAATATTTATGGGTAGGTCAAGTATATATATAATTGAATTTATTTTATGATAGAGTATGGGGTAAATAAACGCAAAAGCAGCTTTCTTTTCGTCAGTCAATTAAGAAAAGAACTGATACAGAATATAAAGTTCATAACACAGATGATTCCTAAATTCTGCGACACATTCTGAGGGGTACAAACATTCTACTATCATCCAAAGTTTATAAACAACATTTTTGCAGATGATTGGGGCGGAACGACGCATTGAGGTACAAAAAATCAGAAAGCCATTATGTTGAAAGAAAAATTTTGAATCACAACATCGTCGCAAAACGCTTCCATTTGAAGCAATTTATCATCTCTTGTCTCATTTTTTGTACTATGTTTCAATGCGCCATCATTTGCTACATTCTATAACAAAATAATTATTATTATCATTATGTTTGTTTTAGTGAACGTGCACCCAATTTTAAAGTTTCCCATGACGATTCTCGCCCATGTTGTGTAAATTTATGTTAATTCACAGCTCCAAGTTTCCCTTTGTACTCTGGTATCCACGTTCTATTGTAAATAAGACTTGTTTCTGCATGCCTAATTCCATTCTTGTAGAGATTGTCCCATGAATTTGTGGATCACTCTGTATGCGTTAAGTTGAGTGTAAAACATCGTTGCCAAATAGCAGTTGATCCAAAACATAAAGTCTTGAAAATATTTTTAAATTATTGAACGGGTAAGAGTTTAGATTACTTTTGATGATTCCATTACATGACCATCCTACTTATATATATGAATTTCAAGTGTCTGCATAGAAACACATAACATACAGCAAATTCATGTGGGTTGGACTATTTATACCTCTGAAAATACCTCATTTGGAATGCGATTGATTTGAGATTATTAATTCGGTAGTTTTTAAGAGGCTCGTGAGAAAGAAAGGTAGGAAAGTAAAAAAATTATGTAATTATAATTTGAAAACGTGGATATATGAATCGATTATACATACATATGCATCACTTGAGGAAATCTTTTTTTGAGTATACTTTATTTGTAGTATGATTTATAAACAGATGCTATGCTGAACACAAATAAATCTTTCAAATTTAATGTGAAGAAGAATTTATGAAACTTTTGTGAAATATGCTTCATTGTATTTTATCTATTATCAAAAATATTTTATTAGATTGATTGTGGTATCTAATTTTGCATCATTGGAATATGTTTTATTAATATGAAGTTTTTGTGTTTCTGATTTTTTCTTTTCAAGCAGTATTTTGAGAATGGAAATAATTTTTTACGAACTTATCAAAACGTTTAAAGAAGATTTGTCTTTTAAAAAATGCTTCTACCTCAGACAACGACTAGATTCCATTCTTAGTAATAATTACTTACATTTTCTTGAAAATTCACTCCATATTCTGTAAGAGTTTTTGAATTTGGTATCTTCTCTTGAAAACTGCAATCTACACTAATAGAATTAAAGCAATAATATTTGAATACTGCCCTGGTTCGATAAACTGCCCGAAAAATAAGCTTAAGATTTTCAGGATCCATAAAGGAAATTTCCATGCAAATGTAGTGCTTTGATCCTTGTCTGGAAATTTAAATCTTTCTAAAGAGAAATTGCTCTTAAAAAATTTAAACTGCTTTCGTGACTAATCTCCTCAATCAGAAATGTTAAACTTTGGTCACCATCTTTTCTAGCCGTCTTGTTATTGGTAACTTTTGTTTAGCCGCTGGGAATTATATACCTGCCAATTCTATATGTGAAAATTAAATTTGAGTAGTCTACTTTAGATATCGTATCTAAAATATAGTAATTATTTTCCTCTTGGTGGGAATATTGAATCAAATATTTTACAAAAAAAATTGAAAATTTCTACGAGGCAAATTTGGAAATGTGTAATCATTATAAAAAAAATCTTTCAATTTGTAACTCAACAGTTTGTTTACTTGTCCTACAATTTTGAATTGAAATAATCAGAGTCACACGAAATGGCAAAGATGCAATGGTGGTAATGTTTGAAAGCACTTCTCTTTTTCAAAATAAGTTTTCCAACTATATCTACCTTGATTATCGTATTTGTACGTTGTTTTTGTTTATGGTGAAAATTATTTCTACAGGAACTGGTTTTCTAATATTCAAAATTGATGAGCCATGGACTCCACCAATACTAAAATAGTTATCTTATGTTCTTTCCACCTTATCTGGTATTATTTACTCTAGGATTTGATATATTTTGAGTCACTTAAATCTTCCTTTGTCTACAAGGAGAAGTCGAAAGACTTACCAGCTTCAAAATCCTTTAATTGACTTATATTTTCACATAAAAAAAGAAAACACTTGAACTGGTTTACAACAAATCTTCTTGTGGTTTCACTATTTTGCTATCTTTGAAGGTTCTCACTTTAAAAATATTACTACATTAAATTCCTTTTCCTCATTCTCTTTAATAAAATGAGCTTGAAGTTCATCTGGAAAGACTCAAAAGTTATTTCACTCAGAGTTGTGGGTAGATTAATTAATTATTCAAAGGAAATAATTTTATTTTTTTCTAAGTTTGATTTAAATATTTTATTTATTTTCCTATTGGAGGATATAGCAATGTGCTGGAGCGTGGAGAAAAAACAGCGAAGGAGTATTCCATGGAACGCATTGCGAATGAACAATATATACATCAAAAAATCTAAATTAATCCACTCCAAAATGTTCCATTTTACAGACTTCAAGTAGTGTGCATTTTAATTTTCCCAATTGTTAACTTTACACCTACACAAGAAATTCGGAATATTTCATCAATCTTTAAAGAAATGTTAATCATTAATTTACTACTAACAACACGCTTAGTCCTAATGCAGAGATTTTTTCTTAAATTCGGAGTACTTTTAGTTTATTTTGATCAGTGTTTTAGTATCAATCAATTTAAAATCTGACTTCTAACAGTTCTGATTTCTGGAACATTCTAAAAGTACTGTTACTGTTCCATCATAAATCATGTGTTAAACCAGTAACCAAATCATTTAGGTTTCAAGGCAGTTCGTCTATTAGCACAAGTGAGCGGTGAGATCTTAACATTAAATAACTTCTCTAGTCATTAGATAATTTATTTAGCGATCTAACCTTAGACGTAATCGTAAAGTTTTATATACATTAAAAGAGACAGTCAAATAAGTTGTAGTGTCATTCAAATAACAGTCTAAAGTTGAACTAAATGTTTAATAAATTTCTTGGTTAACAATGTAATCAAAATGCCTACATCCATTACGTTAATTAAATCAAATTAATTAATTGCTAAATTAAACTGTCCAAACAAATCATAGAGCAAAGCAAAGAACCTTCTCACCGGACAGGTGACAGCCAGCTATACCTTCAAGACCAGGTGAGGTTACAAATTACAGGTTCGGCCCTGATCGCCAAGGCGTTACAAGATTTCTCCTTGATTGCCCCGTCTGGCGGTTTCATTATGAACGACGTGTCACATAATGTTCTAAAATATTCATACGATATCTTTACGATGTTATGCGACATTCAGAATATCTTAGCAACATCGTGGAGATATCGTAAAATATCTTGTGCTAATAGGTTCGCTTTCAAAAATGTAGACAGAAATAATTAGTTGAACTACTTCATCATATAACATTAAAGTAATATCTTTAAAATTGTTAAAATTGTCTTTTAGATTAAAGAAGACTTCATTTTAGGAACTTTTCAAAATATTACATTCATTATATTAAGTTTTTCAATCGAAACTCTTACCTTACCTTCCCAGTTAAAGTCTGCATCGTTTTACTGTTGTCACCATTTTGTAACTTTTAAAAATGTTTACTTTTTTCCACTCAATAATTTATTTCACTTCACCGAGCTCAAATTGCATGTTTCATACCAAATTGTCCACTGATATAAACAGTGAATAATAATAAAAAGATCCTTTTAGAATATACTCAAAAATGGGACTGAATGACTGAAACCGGGGACAGTTAACCTGAATCAGAATTACAGAGAAGTACTTGCCGAAGTCACAACCACAGGGAAGGTAACGCATGGATTTCACCGTAATAAATATTAATGGCAACTCTTTTAACAAAAATGAATTCTCTATAAGCTGGGGAGTCAACCTATGTGAGGAAAATAACTACAATTGTTATTACTCTGGCTTCTTGTATGGTGATGACATGTTTGTCAGCAAGATTCTCTCTCACTAGGTTTTTATTATATTTTGACAAATGTTAGAAGGATTGAATTTAATTGAAGAAAATAAAACTTCATTAATAAATTGTATATTTTACTCTTCTTACCACTTTAGGTATGAACTACAAAATTATGGGGTACATGGATTATTAATAGTCAGTGCATGTTATTCTACTCCATATCAGGCTATTTTTAACTTCAATTAACACAATAAGCATGGGAATGAAAGATTTTTATATCTTAAATGGTGTTATAATTTTACATTGAATTTCACTATTTAATTGAAAATCAATTTTGTGAGGAAAACTGCTTTAAAAAATTACAAATTCTCAAATATTTAAAGAATTTCTGTGTATTTCGTTACTTTTAAAAATATTTCAAAATCCTGCCTTCCGCCCTAATTTCATTTCATTTGAGAGACAGAAACATGTTCCTATGTGTTATCTGTATATTTTCGTCTAAAAGCTGTGAATGGAACTATTGGAGCATGTGCTCCGTATAAAACATCCGCCTCTTATATAGGTTAGTGCGACTAGTGAAAAAAACATTGCGACAGGCAGGAGCCGAACCCTAGACAACTGCTTGGAATACATCTATGTTACTCGTTAATTAAATTAAATTGTAGGTTTATAATAACTATATAATTTTCACGCTTTATGTGTAGTTTCACTAATGCCGCCTGACGGACAGTTTTTTGTATTAAATATTTTGAACGTCATGAAAAGAAAACCCACCAATCTCCATAAAATATTTACTCTGCAGCCCATTTTACAATCTGGTTATTTATATGATGGTTCCTTAAAATATGTAGGAATTTTTTACCCACCCGAATATACCGAATTATTTAGATTTGTAAAAAATTAAGTACTTAAGTATTTTTACAAGTGAGAATAAAAAGGTTTGAAATAAAGTGAGATATCACCTATGTTTAATTAAGAATATAAATTCCAAAATATGCAAAAGAAATTGTACCACTTTTAAAAGTGCAGAAATTTGTATATAAAATTTTATAACATTTTAACCATTACACTGTTAATATATGATAATGTTCCTTTAAGATAAAGCCTAGATTTTATAACAAGGCTGGTAGATGAAAATTAGTGCTATTTTTATTTGGTACGGATGTGATATGAATATGTGAATGTCGCAATATCAGAAGCTAAAACTTCTAGGATTCGATTATTAGTAATGTCAGATAACAACAGAGGAATAAGAACAGCAATGGAGATGAAAAGAAATGCAAAGTACTGTTTAGGGTACGAACACCTGGCTCGGTTAGGGCGAATTGGGCTCAGAGCTGAAAACGTGTCGTTGGTGTTCAAACGGAGCGCTTAGCAAATCGTCCCTGACAGGTGGCGCTGCGTATTCGGCATTTCGGCGGTAAACCGAACAGATTATTGAGAGAGAGAGACGTGGTTAAAAATGGAAGCGTTATTACTGGAAGAGGAGGTACTCGCATTGTTTTTGCTAAACAAACAATTACAGAAGAAAAAGCGGAATAGAAAATTTTGGACATCCAATTTTAATTTAATTATGCAACTCCTTAAATTTTGAAATGAATAGGTTTTTACTGCCATGTTTTGGTAGGATTGACTTTCATTGACAACGATGAAAATTATTATTATTATGAAACTGTATAACAGGCATCAAATAGCCTAAACACACAAATTAATGATAATTTAAATTTTTAAATACACTTAATTCTAATTGTTATATTTCTAAACTGCTCACATATAAAAATCTAAAAAGCTTAAATTTAATCAGCTATTGAAATCAAACTTGCCTATCAATAATTTAAAAACTTCTTCAATTTGTGATAGTTTTAAATTCCATACAAAAATTTAAAATCTATTGCATGAAAATATCTCAGCTTTATGCACTCACCTTTTTCTACTAAAATTCTACTTATATGTATGATAAACATTTTAAGTAGCAAAATAACAACACACTTTTCATTCCACATATACAATAGAAAATAAATTATAAACACTCATCTACAACAATGAAAATTATTACTATGAAACTTTATAACATGCATCAAATAGCCTAAACACAAGAATTACTCATAATTCAACTTTTTTAAAACACTTGTTCTACTAAAATTCTACTGATATACATGATAAGCATTTTAAGTAGCAAAATAATATACAAATACTACATATATAATAGAAAATAAATTACAAACATTCAGTAAAAAGCCTTGCATACTGATAAGTATTTATTAAGTGAAAATGAGAATGTGCCAATTCTCAGACAATTCAAAAGTTTTATGTTCAACTGATCCAAAACGATAATAATTTTCAACAAGTTATGATCTGTATAGTTGCAAGCTATGCATGAAAATATATTCAGAAATCTGTTAAAATTAAAGAAAAAAATTGCTTCACAACAAGACTCACATTCAAAAGATTGTTTTAAATCTTAATATACAGAAGAAAAAAAAATCTGCAATAATATTTCAAAGTTTATCCCAAAAAGATGAAAAAATGTAGCTTGATTTTACATTCTCATCCTACGCAAATATACGCACATATTCGCTTTAAAGGTTTAAAATATTAATAATATCAGAGTACACAGAATATAATTAACCGTAAAAGCAAAAAAAATGTTTTTAATCGTATAAAAAGTTATAAGTTTTCACTTACATTCAAAAACAGATTCGGCTTCAGATACTGCCATCTACCTTGGTCGAATGCCACTTGCAAAAAAATTCACGTCTCAACACTGTAACTTGTTTCTATAGCACCCTGCGACGATTTCCCTCCAAAATCGGAGCGCTCCCATTGGCAGAGGAGGGTACGTGCGTGGCGAGAACCGGTTACAAAACTTTATCGCGCCAGTATGAACAGCGCCATTAAAGAGCATGGTGTCATGTGTCGCCTCACAGCAGCAGCTTTCGCCGTAACCGAGGCGTGTGTCCGCGCCCTTACTCTTGTCCCTGAGCTGATCTCAAACCATGGAAGAAAGCAAGTTTCAGGAGCTGAATCCACGCAGTACTATAACATCAATACTTGAAATAAGACCCTCTTCAGGGCTATGAGCAACATTCTGTTTTCGCCATTTCAGCATGTTTGACAAAATGTATCAATCTTAACATGAGTTAAGGTATGTTATATTTTTGACTTGTTGATGTAAGTAAGGATGAGGACATACAGAGGATTCAAGCTTCCATGTTTTAAACGATAGCAGCGGCCTTATTTGTGGAAATTGGAATTAATTCTTATCCCCACATTTCCAATGAAGAAACATCTAAATGACGCCATGTTGGATCTTGATAAGGATAGATAGAAATTTTATTGCTACATATTCTATATTCCGGATACATTATTTTGATATATTATATAAGAAAATTATGACAAGCACATTAGGAATAAATCGACGATTTCTGCTAAGTACGTATTATTCGAGATTCCACATGATGAGAACGGTACTTTTAAAATGCTTTCCAAAACTTTTGTCAAATGTGATTTAAATGGATTTTTAAATTTGTAATATTTTAAATTTTTTTTCGCTTTTGTAGGTGAAATAATGAAATTTCGTTTTATTTTTATGCAATAGAAGTCGTATTTTAAAATGCGTATATGATCTGAGTAATCAACGCTATTTAAATGGATATTGAAATATGTAATATTTTAAAATGTTATTTTCGCTTTTGTATTTGAAATAATGAAATTTCGTTTTATTTTTGCGCAATAGAAGTCGTATTTTAAAATGCGCATCTAATTCGAGTAATCGGTATAATCTGATCCGAGTTATGTGACTTGAAAATAAAATTAATTTTAAAAGATATTAATATATCTTTCGCTATTAATGTCAAAAAAATCATAACTTATAGCTATCATTTCTACTTATTTGGAACTGTTATAATAATTTAAGATGAACATTTTCAAAAATTTAATATCAGGACGCATTTATAAGGAAGACAATTTTGAACGCTTTCGTTATATTTCCGAAATTAGTAAAAGAAATGGGTATATGAGTAGAGTATTGGTATATGAGTTTACTGAAACTAAAGAAATCGGGAATGGAGATTATTTACTGATAAAACACCTGTAATCCTACTAAAATAAGTAGAGTATATGTAATTTTCTTTTATCACTCGTCCCTACTTCTGGTCAGTAAACTAAAAACACGTTCGGTAGCTGCGTTCGTTCCTGGCAAACATAGACAATATTCTAATAATTTCCTAATACTTTAATAGGAAGCATCATTTTCATTGAAAACTGCAAATATTTGATTTATATATTAGATAATGGAACAAATTTTTGTCTCAAATGAACGATTTTTTCTTCCATAATGTAGAACAGAACAAAGGATGTCTCATGAAATAGTTCGTCTTAAACCAAATTGACAAAATGTAATGTTGTCATGGGTTGGTTCGATAAAAAGAAATCTACGGGAGGCTGTCTCTGCGAAACGGCAGCTCGGATTCAGGGCCGTAGACTTACTTACCTTACTCAACTTTGACTTTCTGTGAGTGTGACTCTATCTATGTAAAATACTTCGTGAATTTCACCAACTTTGCAACTCGACTGTCACTAAACCGTAATTACAAATTATAAAATTATTTTTCCATCTCCAATGTCTACCTTTCTCTGTTAAAAGAAACTAAAATCAACTCTCTATGATATTTGGTTGCGGAGCTATAAGCGTTTAACTTTAGCATGAAATTCGACGTATTCAAAAATTCTTCAGTAATATTTCGCGCGATATATGATTGATTTGCCTTAGTCTTCGTGCGAGCGCATCGGTTGCTGTGACGTCACCAAAATTTTTGTGATTTTCACCAAGTTTGCGGCCAGACTGCGACTAAACCGTAATTCCAAATTCTAAAATTCGTATTGCAAACGTCAATGTCCACATTTCTACTAAATGAAACTGATACCAACTATCTACGTTATTTGGTTGAGGAGCTATAAACGTTTAAAAATATCACGAAAAGCTTCCTAATTTTTTCCTTTCCTGACACACCATTCGACCACTATGGAGAGACGTAAGTATACGACAAAAAAGAAAAGATAAAAATAATAAATAAAAATAAAGTTGGATAAATTTATATATACTAGTTTATCAAGAAAAAAGGAAGAAACTACTATATATATACCAGCAGTACCCGCACGTCGTTGCCCGTGGCATAGTTATTATTGTGTCTGTTCTCGGAACCTGAAAATATCTAAGAGGAAAAATTATTTTTAAGATTGAGTCCCAACACCACCCGACATGACACGGGCATGTCGCCACATTCTTTGTCCTGAATTATCCAGAAAAAATTGAAAGAGAAAACAATTTTTTAAGAATTCACAGCACAGACGTAATCTTTTCTTGCTTAAATTGTTCCGCTACAGAGTTTCGGGATAAACGATTTTTCTTTGTTCTTCCGTCTGGAGCTAGGATGTACAGACTGTAGTCTTTTCCAACTCATGAAAAACCCACATACAGTTGACCATGAGAGAAACGGGGTTTGAGAAGATCGAGTCCAGCAACGTTTAAGGATTGTCATTGTACTTTGTTGTGCTCATGGCGAAACTTAAACAAACAAGGAACTGAATGCGTTTAAATTAGAATGGGAAATTCGAAGGAATGATCGGGATTTTAAGAAAGAAAACGTCCTCACCAGCAGTATGTCCAGTAATAATTGTGGCTTCAATGATATTCGGCATCAGTTTCATAATACAGAGTATTGTTCCTTTGCAAAGTGAGGGTGGATGAAGATTCATGAGAAGCATTATTGGTGCCTCAATCTTAAGGTCCAATGTATGCGAAGGTAATCCAAATGGCTCCTTAAGGTCCAATGTATGCGAAGGTAATCCAAATGGCTCCAATATGTTAAATAACTCTGATGGGTAGTTAACAGTCTCATTCATACCACATGTAGTGTCAATAGATTTGTAAATTTGAACACTACCAGCAATTCTTGTAAAAGTTGCTTTTTCATGACGCTGACGTCTTCGTTTCTTTGGCCAAGAATTGCTCTTTGTCACAGCCATGAGTGGTCAAAAAAGTGCTGTTTAACATTTGGCATCACTGATTCCTTCTGCTTCAGTTGAG
Organism: Araneus ventricosus; assembly: GCA_013235015.1. Lineage (NCBI taxonomy): Eukaryota > Metazoa > Arthropoda > Arachnida > Araneae > Araneidae > Araneus > Araneus ventricosus. Next base: position 11,115 of record BGPR01030200.1, read on the forward strand.
TATTCATAATCCTTCCAATTCTTTGCAACGCTTAGACCAAGCCTCTGAATGATATTCCATAGGTATGATGTGAAACGTGTGTGGAGTATACAATGAGAATATTCTCATCACTACATAATTAAACATTGTTAAACGTAGAATTTACAATATTCTCAACACTGCATTGGTCAACGTTGTTAAATTTGTCACCAGTACATTGATCAACATTGTGAGGATATAGAATTTGTAATATTGTTTACTCAGTATTATACGGTATTCGGCTTCTTAATGAAAAAATATTCCATTGAATTTTTGAAAATAAAATCTTAATTAATTAATTACTCTATATGAATTATTAAGCTAATTTTAAGTTTATAAAACTTTCAAAAATTTAGATGCAGCATTCGGTTTTCCTCGGTATTCAAAATATTATTCATTATTACCTAAAATATATAGAATATTATTGCGCTACTGGGGTCTGTGACCAGAAAGGGGACAACTCACGAAATCAAAATGTATAACTCACGAATGAATAATCAAATCAAAAGAAAAAGTTAAAACAAATAAGCAATAATCTTTAATCCCAGAACGGGAAAGAAAGAATTACCTATTCAATCAAATATAATTCATGAAGAATATTATCAAATCAAAACAAAGAGTATCAAGTCAAATATGCAATTTTCTTTTATCTCCAGATTAAAAATTAAAGAAGGGGGAAAGAGCAATATGTATTTATCAATCGCATCCTTTAAATGTGCATACTGCTCCACTCTAAGCGACCTCTGATTTACTCATATGAGCAACAGCCTTTCCGATTCATTCTTGGCATACATATCAACGATAAATTCATGAAAAAGTACATATCTTCTTACTAAAATGTTGAAATATGAAATGCATTGTATCATTCTGTACGCGTAGCAGAAATCTTCTTAATTTGTGGTATTCCACTCATTGGATTTCTTTGGTGGAGTTCAAAATGATATCCATCCTCCCCTTGCCAAAATATGAGTGGCCACTTAAAGCCACTTCATCTCTGTGTGATTAGTATACATAATATCTCAGAGATTTTGGTTTATTTGGTCCACCAAAATGTTGGTGAAATAAAATATGAAGGCAAACTGTATTAGTATATTAACTGAGTTTTCAGCAATGAAAGAGAATAACGCAATTAAATATTTGTTTAAACAATGAAAACGGTTTGAGTTGCGTTGAAACAATAAAAATTATTGTTGTAAATGTTACCAAAAATATTTATAAAAATTTATTAAAATTTGAGAAAATAATGTATGGTAACCTTTTCGTTCAAAACAAACTTTTAGATGTTAAAATAAACTTCATTAGAAAGGATTTTTTTTGTTTTTTTCTTATGGTGCCTCTATTTTCTTGATACGATTATTAGAAAAATATCCAATGCAGAAATGAGTACGAAAAATCACTCAAAAAACCAAAAAAATATTAAATAAAAAATTTTGTACATCGAATTTTAAAAATCGGGCTTCGAGGTGCATTGCGTCAGCCACAGGGCTACCTGTGTGCCAAATTTCTCGCCTGTAAGTGTAATATGTTAGGTCTAAACATCGCCCCCCACACACAAATATTGCCTTATATATATATATATATATATATAAAATCTCAGAGGATATTGAGTCTTAAGAAATGATTGCAGATGATAATAGCAGTCCTCTGGTGAACGAGAAATACTTGAAAGTGCTTAAGCCATATTGTTTTCAGTTAACTAATGTTGGACTATAATCGACTTCCAGGAGATGGGCTCGTAGTTTAAATCTAGTAAGAACAGTAGTGTAGTTGCAAATTAAGCTGGCCGGAACACTGTAACCTGGGTGACAAGAATTAAACGATTTTTAAGAAAGTTTTTAGAATTTTTTCCTATTTCTTTTTATCCGGTGTGGTTTGGCTCGATTAGAACCCTGAATAAGAAATACTTACAAGCGCAGGAAAACGCAAAATCCCCTGCAAAGTTCTTGACTTTTACAGAAGATGAGTAAAAAAGAAACAAGTGGTAGTCACATGATCAACAAATTATGCTATTAGAAGAACTACTAGATATTCCAACAATAATATGTTAACACTAAACACAATACTTGCTTTACACCTATTCAAACCATGTCCCTTCAAATGATCGACTTTAAATCAAGACTTATTTTTTCACTGAATCCGACAAAAGCTAATTTTAGCTAAGAAATATTAAATGAAATAACTTTATCATAATTCAATAAAATTTTATTTTCTTCATCTGCCTAAAAATTAAAACTCAATAATTAGTCTATATAATTAAAATAAATTTCTAATTCACTCAAAACCACGTTCCTTTCCTACGCAAGATGTCTCGAATACATACTTCTCTCATATTTAGAACAAATTTCAATAGGTTTATTGTTTGTACAATACTTCACTTACAAGTCTTTTAGTACGACGTTCAATTGTAAACGAAATTAGAACATTCAAATTACCCTTCAAAATATCTGGTTTTGTTTATCACTTGGAGCTGGTGTTTCTCAAAAAATGTTTTGTTGCACTGTTCTTCCTGATGAAACCAACAACTGATACAACTCTCAAGATTCTCTCACTGTCTTATTCAAGGTCTGAGAGCAGCAGCATTCTTTTATTCCTCCACGCTGCATATTTTCAATTTTTTTCTCTTCATTGTCGTTACGTGCAGATTTGCACTCAGTATTTGATAGATAATTATCATTTTTAAAAACAGGTTGTTTGCAAAAGTATACCCCAAAGTTGAAAGGCTTTAAATCTCCAAGAAAGCAAGTAATTCTACTAAGAGTAGTGAATGAGAAATGCAGAACTTACATATTTGGCGAAAATATTTCAGAGAATTCTTTGTTAGGCGTCGCAGTTTACAAGGAAACATATGTGATAGAGCTTTGCTCATGCATTCGTTGAAGTGGAACGCGATTGGCCCTCAATGATAATGACATATACAATGATAACTTTTTCTTGACTAGTGGTCCTTATGAGTTTGAGTTTAGCAGCATTTGATCAGACCATATTAGTTAGGCCGTATATAATGTCTTTTTCACATTTAGGGCACTAATTCCAAATTTCACCGATAGATGGTGTTATAAGCTGACTCAATGGTTGCAGCGCAGACTAGATGTCAGTTTATGAATATAGTTTTCACAGTTCTAAATTTAATGTGGGTTCGAAAATTGAGCTTTAGTAGGAACACTGCATGTTTTATAAATAAAAAATCAATATACCAACACAGAAAAATTTATATCCGGTTTTTTTAAAATTAAATCTGGATATTTGACCGGTCTGGTACATTTGGTGGTAAAACAGATAATTAATAAATTAAATTATGATTACCATTATGATTCTGTTCTGTAAACACAGTGTTAATCTTTAAGTAAATATTAATTAAATTGGACTGAGATTGAACGTAAAAGGTAATTCACAAATATGAAAATAGTTAATGCACAGTCGCGGAAAAAAAGGATCCACCCAGTATTATTCCGTAGCTACTCTTTGCTTCTTAAAACTAAAGACACCGTTTGACAGAAAATAACGTATGCTAATAGTTTAAAAAGTTAAAACGGGGTCGTCTACATATTTATAATTGCTCTAACTTTAGAATTTCCAAAGGCAACACACATTTCTTTCAACAGATTTCATAACTGCATGAAAAGTTATGCTAGGATAAAAAAATTTCATAATCCAAGCTGCTCAATAACTTTTGACATTATAAGCAAATAAAATTTTGAGTCTTTAATGCTAAAGTAAAAATTTGGATTTTTTATTGATATCTTGAGAAATAATACAACTATTGACATAGAATGTTTTCATGTTATTTATTCTGTAATTAATTATTCTGTACATTTTACATTTTAACTTTTTATTTTAAAATAGCTTTGAGCACATGAAATATGTTATCAAAATTGATGTTAAAAAAGTTCTGAACAGCAACACAGCAATTTGAACAGTAATCGAAGCAGATGTCCATTTGATAAGCCTATGCAAAATTTCAGCATATTAGTACGAGAAGTTTTGGAGTTATATGAAATTTTCAATTTTCGCTGTGAAACGATGCACTTAAGAGGGCGTCATATATTTATACAACTATTGACATAATACAACTATATTTAAAATCAATAAATAAATTATTATATCTACAAAATATATGACGCCCCCTTAACTGCATCATTTAACAGCGAAAATTGAAAATTTTATCTAACTTCTAAACTTATCTTACGAATATGCTGAAAGTTGCCTATTATAATAAGAAGGAAAACGGCATAAAAAATAAAATCGGTTAACATCTTCCGTTCGCGCATCTTACTTAAAGTTAATGAAAATTTGCAAAAATGGCTTCTATTTTTAAATTTTTTAAACTAGTTAAAACATTTAAAATAAACAAGCTTGAGTTTTTTATGCTAGCGTTATTGTTTAAATAACCTATATAAATTAAATTCTGATCAATAATCTATTTTTTGTGTTCTCGCAACGTTTTAGAAAAAACAGAAATTTACCAATTTTTTGCAGTTTTCACTGTGCAACTCTTCGCTCGTTTGGCTAGAAGAAAACGAAGCAAAACTCATCACGTGGAGGTGGTTGCAGGTCGTGTTCAACTCACACGCTACCAACCAACCATCCAATTGTTGGGTGTGGTATTTATATTATATTTACAACTATTTACAAAGATTTTACATAGAGTAGGATTATTTGGCTTACTGTGTTTTTTACCTTCTCTTTTTTATATCTACTACACATTTAAAGTCTGATTTTTTGAAGAAATTAGGCAAAACCGATCTAGACTTCAGTGTTGCTCGGATATAGCCATCTCTAGCTTCATGTCCACATACTTTATTCGATGCCTCTGTCAAAAGTCTGACGCACCTCTCCACAGCCTGAGAGTGACATTTTGTATTTTTCTGATGGGCGTCTTGTCAGAATTGATGAGCGATTTAAAATCATCCTCACTTAGGTCCCGCAGCATTCGGGGAGGATACACCATACAAGAATTCCAATTAATAATTTCAATGAAATCGGAAGCTAATTTCATGACCAGGAATCTATTGAACGAAAAAATCGGTAGGCGAAGAATTGGATAGCATTTAATTAAATATGTTAATTAACAAGGTTATCAGTTTCTCGATCTGAATAAACAAGTCCCTTTGAGTCATTAACATAGACATTACTTTTGTGAAGATACAGTAATATGTACCAGAGATCCAGGGTGTCCCATTTGTTTGTTGACCACTGTGCCATAGAATCTTGATCAACGGTAATAACAACATGATGATGTGAAAATACTTCATTGTAGAAGATGATGGCGAAATTTATTCTTCCTTCCAGAAACCGTACTCCGGCTGAAAAAGCTGAAGCATGTGCACAATCTAGCTGATGCATGTGCACACTCTAGCTGAAGCATGTGCACAATCTAGCTGAAGTATGCATTGTAGACTCCTATATAGGCTGGTAGAAGTTGGTGAAAAGTAACACTGGGTCAGGCAAGAACCGAATCCTGATCAACTACTTGGAATGCAACTACAGTAATCGTAAATAGAATTTTTACGTACCGCAGATTTATAATATAATTTGTATTTTTCCGGGTAGTTGCTCTTTGTAGTGCCGCTCGAAGGGTATTTTTGTACTAAATAGTTTTTTGTATGCCAAGAAGAAAATCGATAATTGCGCATGAAGTGCACCACTTTAAAATCCACTTATATTTTATAGTTTTTTGAAATGTCTACTGATTGTTTGCACACTCTGTATTTATATTTGGAAAAAATTAAATATTTACTGTAGCTTTACAAACGGGAATAAATAAGGTTTATGCTAAAATTATGCATTACCTTTCACCTAATAAGGAATGAAGATATGAGAATTTGTAAAAGATCTTTTACCACTTTTATTATTACAAACGTTTCTATATAAAATTTTAAAAATTTAGCTATAAGCGCTAGGGATTTTAAACATAGAGTACTTTAATATAAAGTCTGGAATTTTATTTCTGGGCTGGTAAATGAAAATTAATGCTATTGCCATTTGTTACGGGTATGATAAGCCAATTAGGGTGGGTCGAAAAAAAACAATATTTTTTTCGGAACGCTTTAATGCGAAAAAGTTATCTATTGTAATAAACGGCATAAAAATTAAAATCGGTTAACATTTTTCGTTCGCGCATCGTACTTAAAATTAATGAAAATTTGCAAAATCGCGGCTTTTTTGTAAATTATTTAAGTAAGTTAAAACCTTTAAAATAAACACGCTTTAGTTTTTATGCTTGTTTTATGGTTTAAATAACCTAAATAAATTAAATTCTGTTCAATAATCTAATTTTTTCCGTTCGCGCAACATCTCAGAAAAAACAGAAATATACCAATTTTTCCCAATTTTCACTGTCCAACTCTTCGCTCGTTTTGCTAAAACAAAACGACCGAGAACTCATCACGTGCAGGTGGTTGCACGTGGAGTTCCCCCCACACCCTACCCAACCAACCATCCAATTGTTGGGTGTAGTATTTACATTATATATTTATAACTATTTATAAAGATTTTCCATAGAGTATGATTCTTTGACTTACTGTGTTTTCCTTTATCTTTTTTATATCTACTACACATTTAAAACCTGATATTTTGGAGAAATTTGGCATAACCAATCTAGACATCAGTGCTGCTCGGAGATAGCCATTTCTATCTTCACGTCCACATGCATTATTCGAGGCCTCTGTCAAAAGTTTGATGCATCTCTGCACAGACTGAGTGTGACAGGGAAACTTTTGTATTTCTCTGATAGACGTAGTGTCGGAATTGATGAGTGATTTAATATCGTCTTCACTTAGGTTCCGTAGCACTCGCAGAGAATACACCACACAATAATTCCAATTAATAATTTCAATCTAATCGGAAGCTTGAAAGTTTATGTTCGCGGTACGAAATTTCTATCAGTCTTTTTCTTTTGGAAGATTTGTCTTGCTATTAAGATCCTTCTGTAACAGAGCTCCCGAATATGTTTTCTTTCATTGACAAGCATTGCCAACAGAATATTCTCTGTGTGCTCAAAAAAGCATTTCGTTGTATTACTGGCTCGACAACTTGAAGTAATTCATCGGATAAATGCCGTGGTGTTTGGATTGCTTGAAAGACATGATTTAGTCCTTCAGTAACATATCTTCTCTTTTTTATGGCAAACAACACAGGCATGTATGATTTTAAGATAAAGCTAACTATTTCTTTTAAGTTTCCGGATGAATCTGATGAACTTATATACAACCTAAAGACAAAAATGGGACAAAGGACCAGGATCTAGATTTGCCAAGTCTTCTGGACAATGCCACAAGGTGATTACATTTCAAATGTGCAACAATTATTGTTGCTTTGCTCAAAAAATTAATGTCTATATCGGAAATCCGAACAATCTATGGGTTCATAATATACCACAGGGAATTTTTCACAGCAAGTGAGCTGCTGCCCGAATGGCCCACTAAAAGATTTAGGCTCTGCTGTTTGACCGTCAATATGTTGGAAAATGTGACCAAAAGGAAGCTCATTAAAATGCAGGAGGCATATGATCCACTGTAGTGGGCATCCTACATGATTTTCTAGTCGGTGGATGTCACCGTTCTTCCATCCAGTGTTGGTTACAGTGCCATCACACCCTACTACTTCTAGTTTTCCTAGTAATATTGATAGTTCAAACAAACGAGAAATAATGCTTTCAGAGATATCATTTGATGAACTCGAG
>BGPR01030201.1:0-18812 GCA_013235015.1 Araneus ventricosus
TTTTTCGATTCTAATGTATGTTATGCAATGCAATAGCATTAAGTGCATGAAGTAACATGCATTTAATACTAATGTGGCGGGCAGCTTTAGCACGCGAAGCAGATCTCGCTTACCTATTATGAGGAAAACAACTTAACAATGAGTCTGAGTTAGAGAAGATCGATGATGCTGGATGAATTGGTAAGAGTTATTCTTATGAAATTATTATGAGCAACTTTCTGTAAATACTTGAAAATAGATGTGCTGCAAATATTTATTTATTTTGTATTGTGTTGGAAATATAACGAAGCTTTTTAATCCAATGGTTCTTTGATGTCGTCAATCGGGCTTCCTGCTTTATTTCAAAAAGCATGGTGGACATAAAGCGAAAACAACGTTGCTGGCTTTAAAGTCATTCTGTTCGCCAAAACTAATGTATTAATTATATGAAACTTCAAATTTTCACAAATTAGCTCCCGCACTATAATAATACACTCATTATGCAGATAAATCTAACCTTATGATTAGTGAAATTTCTGCAATCGGTAAAATTACTAGTTATTACGCGGATACGCCTTGGCTTGCAGATTTGACAGTTCAGATTAGTAGGTGATTTTGAAAAGAAGAAAATGAAATGTTTCATGAAAAATATACAGAGTGTTCAAAAAGATAGTTTACAAACATTAAGGGTAGGTCAGGATATAGAAAAAAGTAATTTTTTCAATAGAACAGGGAGTGGGAAACGCAAAGAGGATTCGCTACAGGAAAATGTTTGTCATTTAATTAAAAGGTACCCGACTGGTTTAAAATCGTCGTCTTTGATGAAATTATCAAAAACTTTTTATGACTTAATTTTGTAGCCTGTTTAACCAGCTTTCTAAAACTGTCTCACTTTTTACTCTACGTGAATTACAAATGGAGTTCACAGCTGTTTTATTACCGAACTATAAGCATTATTTTATGTTGCATGAAAACTTGAAATGTGTTTTCTGAGAAATGATATTTTTGAGGAAAACTGTCGACCGTAACAAAGATTTCTCAAAAAGTTATTCAAGTATTGATATGAAATTTTCTGAGATGGTTTTCTGTAATATGCTTGATGTTCTCCTCTAAAAACTAAGGTCAGTTTTAAAATCAAGTATTATTTTTAAGTGCTTAAATATAAACGAAAAGCATTTTTTATGAAAAATTACCAGTTTAGTAACTATGTTTAGCTATATCTCAAAAATATTTATTTTAAGTACAAGAAATATTTTAGAGCATAACACAGATAACTGTCATAAAAATGTACTCCTACAAGGATTTATGTATATTTAGAATATGATTTTGTCTACGGCTGTTAGCGTAAGGCAAATATTTTAGTCTGAGCAACTGACCGCCCATATGAACCAAGGGGCTACCAAGAGTGTACCCTCAACAACGGTTCAGCGAGTCGCTCAACAGTTGCACGTCTATTCGCCCGAACGCATCTCCGTATCCTTCGTTCGCCTCTGTCCTCTATAGCCCTTGCTGCACCACATGTGCCACGCCGCTGATTTTCGATAATGCCATGCTGCCATGCACGGTATGCTTTTACCACGGCGGCACGCGAACAGTTCACAAAATTAGCCGTTTCCGAAATGCTTCCACCCTTGGCCCGAAAGCCAATAATCATGCCCTTTTGGACGTCGGATAAATCGCTACGTTTCTACATTACGCCAACGATTGAAATGCTTTCCGATGCCATAGGACATCCTTTATATACACTCCACTGCAATGTGCTGCCACCTGCCTTCTGTGATTGGTTATTTCACGTTGACGTCGAGAGTAGGTGGTGGTCACATTAATGTGACTGGACTGTGTAAAACAGTAATAGATGCCGTAGCTTACTTTAAGAAGACATCTTCCATGGTTGTTATAGTGACTCCAAAAGAGAGGACGCCGAGCTGCCCTTTGCGGTGTTCCAGCTCTTCAAACATATCGCCGAAATCCTTGCCGGTGTCGGCGGAAAGACTGAAGGAGATCTCTTTCTCGAGCTCTTTTCCGAGCTCCGCTTCGGGAACGTACTTCCTCAGGAGGGAAATCACGGCATTCAAGTTGAATTTTGCGTCTTTCACTACGTGTAAATGATATCCAGTGCCTAAAAGAATAAAATTTATTTCATCGGGAAATACTTTCATGGAAATAAAAGGTATTTTAGCTCATAATTTTTTTCCGATAGTGATGCAGGAAAACAGAACAGAACGCCGTCCCTTACCCCCTTACCCGTGACCAGACCGGTCACTGAACGGTTTGATGGTCTAGACACGGGAATTTTATTTAAGAAAAAGAAAAACAAAATAAACAAAAAGAAGGAAATATATACACTATGTACAGCACAGGCATTTTCACTTTTACACTATTAGTTCTTAATAGTCTTCTTTTCTTTAGATGTTGAAATACCTTTCTTTTATTTGAAGGTGGAATGTCCGGTGATTGAGCTACTTAGTTCAGCTCTCTGGGATGTTGAAGGCTAGGGAGGCCGGAAAAGATCTCTGTTTTCGCTAATGAATTTGATAATCCCACGAATTTTCTGCCTGGAGACGAGGTTATTGGCGACTCTTTTCAGCCATTCTTGCAGGAAAACAGTAAAAGTGAAGTGTGATAGACTTCAGATGATTTAAAACTTCTCAAGTATATTCAGTATACAATTGAGAGAAGTATTACATATATCTATCAAGTATATCTTTTCTTTTGATAGGCTCTTGAAATTAAATTTAAAAAAATATTTTGCGATTAGTCCCGTTTCATCGTACTTCATTTCCTTTATTTTTTGCATAAAAATTCTTACTTCAGTACTTTTTAAAAAGTTCCTTTTGCTTCTAATCTTGAAAATGAGAGTTGCGTTGTTCAAACCTTGAAGGAGGTATGGAATTTTTAGAAACACGCATTTTCACAAACGTGTCCGCAATGGTCTCTATGCTCCCTTTCCAAATGGCGTGGAATGACGGAAATTCTGTCCGATTAGATTGCAACAAAGACAGACTATTGATTCATTTTAAATAATCTAATTTGAAGTATAAGCAAAGCTTATTTACATTATTTAATAATGCACAAGCGGAATTAAATTCCATCTATTAAGATACAGCAGCGGAATTCAGCGGTCAGAATACCCGACCTCAAAAACCACAGGCGCCTGAATCCCATGATACCACTTTACGCAAGTCGAGTCTAATTGGTTTGTCAGCTCACATGACCTTCTGATTGCGCATGCGCACGCGATGCCTGCAGCATCTGAAGTGGGTGCCGGGCAAATTTTTTTTAACTTAAGAGAACATCAGCGTCTTCGCTTTTTCATTGAAAACGTAAAGCATCGTAAGCTTGTAATTGAAAAAACCTTGTACATTCAAAATCAAAAAAGTTATTGGAATATTGGCGAGAAATCCACGTGACCGCTGACATGATCCGATTAGCCAATCAGATTCAACTTGCGTAAAGTGGTAGCATGAGATTGAGACGCTTTGCAAAAGCCACTCTCTCGCTCGTTGGCGCCAAAGTTTATTCTTCTCTTCACTTCTCCCTGGGGAGGAAGGAGCAGTCTCGAACGGAGGAATTTCGGTTGTCTGTGGGTAAGCCAACTCGGCTGTAGCGCGAAGGCTCTAGTGGGAAACTTAACAGTCTGGAAGTTACAGTAGGGATAACGAATATTTGATAAACTGTTATTTACTACGCAATATCAAAAAATCACAAATACCAGTGATGAATATTACTGTCAGAAAGGTGTGATTCAAACATTGGTAAATAAATGTGCATAAAGCGTTTCAAATTTAAAAAAACATTCCTTTTTAATATACCTGCCCTAAGTTTTAGTTTTTAGTTCCATCTTCTGTTAACAGATGGCGCCATGGAAGTCTGTTTTGGTGCTTAAAAAGAAGATCTTTCGATATGCGGGTTTCGTTTCCCCCTATCGCACTTTCATTGGTATTTCCTATGACGCTATGAGTCACCATTCTTGTTGTGATATGCGGTTTCGAATGATTACAGCTCTTATCAATTACAGCTATTGTATAACGATAGAAAGTAGCAATAATCGTTCCAGACAAATATTCACCAGGAAGCTTACCTCCTCCGGCGGTTAACTGCGATCGGAACGGGAAATGATCGGATTTGTGATTCACTGCAAAGGGGATTCTGAATAGTGAAGTGCGTTGATATTGGCTTCCACGCTTGATGGGAATATTTGTGGTTAACTTAATTGATCGGAAATTTTTTTAACTAGTTTTCACTACAAACGCCATCTATTGACAGTAAATAGAACTAAAAATACAAAATTTTGTAGAAAGTGCAATAAAAAATGACAATTTTTATTTAATTTTTTTCGAAATATTTTACATACATTTAATAAAAATTTGAAAATTAAAAGTGTGATTGAAATCACACTTATTTAGAACAAATATTTAAAAATAACAATGGCAGAAATATTTGTTATTAAAATTATTGCGGATTATGCGTCCGTAGGTTACAGGATGTCCAACCACGCTCCATAGCCATACCGATTCTGACCGGTTTCCACATTTACCATCGGTTTTGGCGTGGAGTGGTCGGATTTTTAAAGTGTGACCGTGAACGGCCGACTTGAGGGGATGTAGATCTGTAAGGAAATAGCTTTGGAGGTGAGATGAAGGAAGAAGGGGAAACTGGAAATATATCCCTCAGCTGAAGACGATTGTATGAGCCTAACTGACCAAGTGGAAGCTAAGTAGATAGGACTGGATTGGACGCCTGTAATGAATCCAGTGGATGGACGAAGATTATCTCTTTTACTTTCATAAATACTGTAAATATTAAATAGAAAATATTCAATCCAAGTTTTAGTAAGTAGAAGTTTGTCCGTAGACATTTCGAGACCGTCTTGACCGATAATTCATGCTATAGAAATGTTCGACCGTCCTACAGAAGTTTGTCCTTCCTGCAAAAGAGCAAGTGTTATTCTCGTATAGCGATTTACCGAATTTCTGCTTGAGAAACATGGGCGACCCGCAGCACTGCACCTCCCCTTCTGCCATGATCGCTATTCTGTCTCCTAGAATATCTGCCTCCTCCATGTAGTGCGTGGTCAGGATGATGGTCCGGTCTCGCCTGATTTCTAGTAAGGCATCCCACACGCTCCTCCTCGCTTCCACGTCCAGACCTGACGTTGGTTCGTCCAGAAATAATACCTTAAAATAAATTATTATTATTTTTTCCGATTCTCGAAATAGCTGAAATTACAAACCTGAAAAGATAGATTTTTAATTTTGAAGAATCTCTTTATTATAGAGGTAATTAATTGCATATTCGCGGGAAAAAAACAGTACCAAAAATATGATTTATACGAAAAACATAGTTACATTCATTAAATCAGATGTATTAAAAAGAAGTCGCCAAGAAATGGCCATAAGTCAAAAATGCCTCTGATACACACATTACGTTGAAATATGCATGTTAAAATTGTGCATATTTTTGAATAATGTTTGTTGGCCACCAGTTTCGAGTTTGAAAATGTTGCATACGTTCAAGGGAAATCGTTTACCCGTTTCCTTGAATTGAATCACATTCGGGTGTATGGAATTTGGCTTATTACTGATACTGATACGTATCAACGTCACTCGTATTGTGGTCCACAGACTCTGGAATCAGTTAAAACAAAAAAGAAAACTAGTTATAGTCCCAGGTCATCCATGTGCAGCAACCCCATCTAATGATCATTATTTGATTATTTCATTCCGAAGAAGGAGGCATACTTCGGCACCTCACATAATTTATCATCATTTTTAGAAACAGGGAGAAGAACGTCTTTCACTACAGTGCGCAGACGTCTTCATAATGAAGGTATGTGTGTGTTGTGATCTAGTGAGTTACTATAGGTGGCGCTGTACTATAGATGGCGCTGTTGCGCAATCAGCATATTGGCAAAAGTCTAGTAACTCGAGGCATGTGGCTCATGGTGAAGAAGTACAAATCTTGTTGCGCTTTTAGTAAATTTGGGTGCATAAAAGAGTTTAGTCATGTAACTCGATGTGTAGAACGCTAATTCCTGATGCGACATTACAGTTTGTGTGTTACTAGTCAAGTGTATATTTTTATTGTCTTTCGTCCATTTACGTGCTTGTTATCAAGAAAACTTTGTTCGTCAATCTCGGTATGGTTCTTGAATATAGAACAATACGGACTACATGCAACCACCCCTCTGGTTATTATGAGGTAGCACATGACCCCTCAGTGTGCATGAAAAACCATTTGTGTGTGTTCCTCACCCCCGACTGCAGAGATATGCCCTCATTATGTTGGGCCAGAGAGCGCATCATTTGTACCAGAGAACATTGAAGACTAGTATTTTCTGCAGATGTGTCCGGGCATACTTTGGAAAATTATTCTGATCTGCAGAGAACAGAGCTTCTGTCAGAACAGACAGTCTGGAGAATTATCTAGAGAGAACAGAGGACTAGGCACTCCCTGTCTTACGTTCAGGGTCACAGATTCTGGAATCAGTTCCAACACACAAATTTAGTTACAGTAAAGCTTGTCCCACGTCTTCCACCCGTTGCAACGGCATTTGATGAACATTATTTGCTTCTTTCAGGCCAAAGAAAGAGGAATACTACTGTGCCTCACCAAATTTCTGATCATTTTTAGAAACAGGGAGAAGAATGTCTTTCACTACAGTGCGAAAATATATTCATAATGGAGGTATGTATGCATGCTCGAAGACCACTTGTGTGCGTTCTTCACACCTGACTGCAGAGATATGCCCTCATTATGTTGGGCTAAATATCCCATCATTTGTACCAGAGAAGATTGAATACTAGTACTCTTTACAGATACGACCAGGATTACTTTGAACATGTAATATAAAAAAATTTTTTTAGTCAATTCCTACTTAGGTCAACAAAGAAAAAATTTATTTTAGAAATTTTTTTCTCCCATATAAAACTAAAATTAATTAATTAAATTTAATTAATGAATTAATATTTGAAAAAACTGTATTAACATCAAGTGCCATTGCATGCGCCCCACATTTTTCGTTTTAAATCTGTATGGGGTTATCAATCTGTATGGGCCTAAAAGAAATTATTTCATACTTTTTAGTCCGTTTTAAAAATTAAAACTTTCATTTTATTTAAATAATTATTTTCTACTTTTTAGTCTTGTGTGTATGAAATTTTGCAATCGATTTTAAACATCTTGATGAGATTATGACTGAGACATGTGGCAAATTTCAGGTTTATTTCAGTTTCTCTTCACGTGATCATAAATAAAAAAGTTGTTATTTTCCTGAAAAATTAAGTTACGTGACGCAGAGACCTCCGAGATATAATAAAAAACGTACTGAGCATGCGCAAAGAAATGGCTGAAATATGGTGGGGGTGCTTCGATGATCCCATGGGCCATCCATATATCCAAGAACCAAGTCTGTAATGTTAATAGTTTTCGAGATATAATGAAAAACGTACTGCGCATGCGTCATGCAAAATATGAAATGACAGACAAACAGACAGACAAGAAAGCGAATTAATATTGCATTATAATCTAGTTCCGAGTTATGTTTAAAGTTTAAAGTCTCCAGCTCATCGGGAAGTTAGTTTAAAATCGATTACAAAATTTGAACAAGATATATATATATATATATATATATATATATATATATATATATATATATGTAGTGAGAATGTGAACTAATAGTTGGAATTGAAAAATTATTATTGTCTAGAGAGAACAGAGATTCTGTCAGAACAGACAATCTGGAGAGAACAGAGGACTAGGCACTAACAGTCTCAGAACAGAGAATTACTGAGGAGGTGGAATCTTGGAATGGGCTGGAATCTCTTTGGGTAGCCATACTGACCTCCATGTGGTCAATTGAGAAACTCTGACTGGAGCGACATATCGAGACGAGATTGTTCATCCATAGGTAAAACTATATGCTGGTACTATTGGTGATGGCTTCAATCTAATGGACGATAAGTCTTGTCCTCATCGTCTCATTCTTGTTATCGAAAATTGTTCTACATATTGACATTTCATTCTTGTTGACGGAGCAGGGTTTGGAGATAACGGACTGTCTATCTCGATTCCCAGATTTTAGCCTTATCGAACACCTTTGGAAATACTTAGGGAAGCAGTTGGCTGCTCAAAGTTTGGGATTGTTAATGGGAAAAGTTTACTCCGCGTATGGGTTTTTCTTTCCATTCAGATAACAAAAAACTTAATTCTAAGCACATAGAAAGGCGATGTCAAGAGTATATTTCAGTTAGAGGAATGCGTGTCCCATAGTGAATATCATCTATTCAGTATTGCTTTCATTTCACTGTTTTCTCTATTAATTCACTTTAGTGGAACAGTGAAATTACGCCTTATGACCTATTTACGAGGTTGTAAATTTTGTTCAGAAATCGGTGATAAACAATTCTTTAAAAATAATAATAACCTTCTTTATATTAATTTGTTTACTAGTTGTTCTTTAAGTTTTAGAGGGGGAGAAGTATGGGATCTTTATCAAAAATAATTTTTAAGTGTATCTTTTTATATATAATTTTACATAAAAACTAATTTGAATTTAGAATATTAGGATCGAAATATTTCGTTATGAAATTTATCAGAAACATGTGAACGTTTCAAACCAATAAGAATATTTCTTTCTCTGTTTTTTTGTATCTTTTGATAAAAAGTTAAACTGAGATTTAACACTCTTTACATTAATAGCATTTTTTATTAAAAATACCTTTAGTACTGAAAGCAAACTTTAAAATAAATACCTTCGTTAATTCAATAATTTAAATCTGAATTTTCAGAAATAGATATTTATAGATATATGTGCACTTGGTTTTAACCAAATACAATAAAATATGTATTGTAGAACTTCAGAAAAAATTATAGAATGACTTGTTTCCGTTTCAAAACAGAAAGAACAGTAAACTTTCGATTTTGCCGGTATGTACATATTTCTAAAAGAGTTCACATTTATAAAAAAAATGTGATGTTAAATAAATTCTAAGAAACACACGAATCTTGTAAAACGAAATCGAACCTACTTTTGATCCACCGATTATAGCAATCGCAAGACTCAATTTGCGCTTCATTCCGCCAGACAAACTCTTCGCCAGTTCATATCTTTTGTCAGACAACTTCAGAATGTCCAGGGCCTTGGTTGTCTCGTCCGCCAGTTGGCTCCATGGAACTCCTTTCATCTGTAATTTTAAAAGGTATCTGCAATCCATAAGAAGCTTAACTGTTCATATAAACATCATTTGCTAATTTTATCAACAATCTTGAATTGAATAAGTATCAGTTAAATCTTATAAAATGCAATAAAGTGTTTAATTTTTAAATGATTATAAATAAAGCGTGATGTCCATCTTAACTTCAAATGACTAACTATTGTTCCAACTTATATTAACTTTCACTCAGTGTTCGATTTAGTTAACTCTTGATTTAACATCAATCTGAATTTTATAACGGGTTTAAGTACGTTCTCAAATATCATCCTCTAAAATGTTTGCAATATGAGATCTACTCCTGCTTCAATCCACAAACGACCTCCGCTAGTATACATAACCCCAAGTCTTAAGAGCCCAACCGTAGCCTTGAGGTTTAAGGAAAGACATGAATTAGGAACTTGAATAGGAGGGAGGAGGTCACTGGTTTTGTTCATTCTGTACTCTTAACAGCATTATTCAAAACTGGATGTAGTAAGAAATTAACTTAATAATGAACTTAGTAGGAAATTTCTGACTACTAGAATTTCCAGGAGCTCCTCCGAACGAAACACAAATTTTGGTCAGTTTCTCTTTAACCCTCTGACTCCTAAGCCGGCCATAACCGGCCATGCAACTTCTATACCAGTGGGACGGATTTCGGCCGGTTACTGTTCTGAAAGCGGGGAGAAGGCGAGTGGTCATTGTTGCAAAATGCAACCATAACAGAACTTTTTGCGGTTAAGCAACCCACCAGATGGCACCACCTATCTACTACTGGTCAACAGACGCGTTGAACGGCGCTTGTGCAAAAAGCCTCAGTTCTACGAGAAACGTGAAGGAAGAAGGTTCGTCGAGCTGCGGCGATCTGGGACACTAGCCCTAAAGATGGTGATGCCGCAACAGTAGATGGAAAGGCCAGGCAAATATGGTGATGGAATCATCGATATAGATTGCCTAATATAATGACCCCGGGGTAGGACGTGCATAGAATAAGGCGTGTGGAATTTTCGAATTGGCCAATTCTGTTATCTCGCGAAAACTAACTGCTCGTGTCGTATGGTTACGTCGGACATTATAACGTGTAACACCGGACATTATAATGTGTGACGCCGGAGATTATAGAGTTGGAGGCATCGTTATCTGTATTAATTGGTATTATATCTGTGTGTATGTTTCGTGTATTAATCAAGACCACAATATAAGGGTAGAACAATAAATTTAACATTTAGCAAATACTGTGTTATTATTTGGTAACCCTGAATTTTTCATTGGCCACTTCAGGCGTCACAACGCCATACTTAATGAATTTTTCTGTCAGAGTACTACCACAGTAAGTAGCCATTAACATTCTACCTGTAGCATAGGTTACTCTTTAACAGTCATTAACGGACCCCTTGGGGTAGAGGTAAGAGGTGAAGGGCCTTCCATTCACATCTTCCACCATCCGTAGTGAGTAGAAAAGGGGGAGACGGCGTGGACGAATCTATTTCACCTATACATTAGTAAAAAACCTCCGTATACAACTGTACTCAGATTTTGAGAACCCTCGGTGGTCACAGGGTTAAAGTCATCCAAGAAGGCAGCTCAGCCTCTTATATAGGAGCTATTGAGACCTCTACCTGTGCTGACACCTAGGTGCTCCAAGGTCGCTTTGATCAACAAAAACTATCACAATTCTCCTTCATCATGCGACCATATCTCACGGACTTGACTCGTTACTCCAAACCAAAACTAGTCAACAACAAAAACAAGACTTGTGAAGAAAATAATGCAACTTAAAGCAGTAAGTAGCTAAGTTATCATAGAGTAACTGTTTCGTGCATCAAAGATGTCAGCTTCAGACTTTAACTCAGACAAAGCAGGTAATCAACATTTATTCTCAAAATAAGATGCATAAGACAGAAGAGCTTCTGCAAGCCTTTTACAACCATCAAATGCAATAGAAGTAAACAAATAAATATAGCTCAAGAATACACCTTCACAACACTCAAAATAATATTAACGTTCATCGCCATATTTTCACAGTATCTTCCAGCGCACAGTTTAAAAAATGACACTCAAGACTTATTGATTTGACCAATCTCTTGTTAGCTTTAATCTTGATCACCGATAAAAATCACTTGCATTTTCATGAAAAATCCGGAAACTTTTTATGGTTCGAAATAACAACTTAATATTGAAGTTTTAAGTTCTTTTTCTTTGGTAAATTTGATAAAAAATGCCAAATTTCCACTAGCTGGTTGCCACCTTTAGTGGAAAGCCTTTCCTAATAATTCTCTAAAGCGTATATCACACGGAAAGTGTATCGTAGTCTGTTTCCGTGGGAATGAGGGCAATGCCACTCGCCAAAAAAGTTTGCAGCACGTGACAGGTCAGACAAGATGACGGAAATCGTGGACTGGATTCAACCGGCTTGAAAATGCACACGATGGTGACGGAAAATCTTCAGCAGCGAAAATTCAAACCAATAGGGTGTGACTTTGACGGTGACGTAGTTCGCCTTTCACGATACCGAAATCCTGTCTGATCGGTTGTCTCAATGTGTCACGTGCTACAAACTGTTTTGGCGAGTGGCATTACCCTCTTCCCCACGGAAGCAGACCATGATAAGCTAGTAGTGGTAGTATCTAATCTCTTTAGAGCTATTGTACATTAATTATCGTTTACAAAGCAAACAGATATTTACAAAAATTTATTAAAAAAATCCCAGAATGATTCATACTGCTGCGTATATTTTCAAGTGTTCGTCGACTGTGAGGGTGTCAAATAGAACATTATGCTGCGGGCAGACACCAAGACCTCTTCGTGCTTTCGTTGTATCTGTTAATATATCCAGTCCATTGATGGAGGCACCACCACTTGTTGGAGTGAACAAACCTAGAATTAATGAGAAAAAAACGAACAGAATCATCAAAGGTGTTCTGAAAAACTTTATAAAATAACTGCTGGGTGACTTTATTTTAAAATACTGGGAAACAAAAGTCTTTTAAAAATAAAAAAAGACCACTTAAACGCTGAAGAAAGGCTGCAAAATCCTTCAAACTTACCAGTCAGAATATTGATAGTAGTAGTTTTACCAGCCCCATTGTGACCAAGCAGTGCAGTAATTTGACCTTGATATATGTTCAATGAAACATTATTCACCGCTAATTTCGAAGTAAGTCCAGAACGGAATTCCTAAACATAAACCACTTTATGAGAAAAACTGCACACACGTTTTTAATTAGTTTTCAAAATTAATGTACACTGTCTATGAATATTATTTAAGCAAAATATGGCTGGTGTCTTTGAAAGGCAAATTTCACAATTTTTTTTCACAATTTAAATTATATGATATGATATTGATTCGTACTATTAAATACCTAATACAGAAAATTCAAAGCATGTAATTTTGCAATACTAGGATCCAAAATAGAAATATCATTACATACCGTGAAAGGAAGCAAGTTTGTTCCAGGTAAGGTGAGAATGTGCCAACACGGTATTTTACACACGTGTGTTCGCCGATATTTAGCAGTAAAAGCCGGTTAAAACAAATATCATACAATCATAACCATGACGCTAATACGAGTCATTGTTATGATTATGAAGACGTGGTAAGTCGAGAAATTGCTGCTGTTTACTATTAGACAGCAGAGTTCATCTGAGTGTAAAAAACCACCTTGCCGCTTTCTCATCCCTCTTGGTGCAAACTCTCCTCGTTTTACCATGCTCCAATAATTTCTTCATCATTCGTGAAAATTAAAACAGTTTGTTAAATGAAAAATTACCCCAAGACTAATTATTCCAATATTTTTGTATTCTGATGGAGCTTTACTTTATCTCCAGAGATAAAGATCTAATAAATAAATTGCTATCTATTAAATCATATTGTAGCATAAGATGCGAGTGGCTGTGATTGGTACGAATTTCGACACAAAAATAAGAAATTAGCAAGTTCGTCTCTACTCTCGCCATGATTTGACTCATAGAGCGAGAAACAGAAGCAAATTTCAAGATACACACATCGCGGTGTGAATCTTTGGAGTATTGGATGCAGTCTCGGGAGTCGTTTTGACCAGGACTCAGAATTACAAGATCAGTCCCCAGAAACAGAAACGCAAATAACGTAAAAATCAAAAACATATGCCAATCAAACAAAAATCAAATTCCCCCCAAAAATGAATTTCACAATAAAGTTTTTTTATCGTATGATATTTGCATTATTCAAATTAAAAAATAACAAATTTATTCTTGACAACAAGAATATTTTTTGAAAACCAACGAAATATAAAAGATGAAATATAAAACAAATTACATGGTTATAAAAAATTTAAATAAATGATGTGATTACCTTTGATAAGTTCTTTATAACTACTCCTCGTGAAATATTTCTGGGTTCCGTCTCAAAAAATTCGACACTGTTTTCAGTTTTTACCAGTTCAATTTCATCCTGTTGCTTTGGTCTACATCCACACCAGTAGCTTCTCTGCAGAAAAAGAATTTTGCCGTTAAAAAAAACCAAGGAACTAATGTTATTTAATTGATAATGAGATTAAAAAAACTGCTTACCGTCAGGAAAAAATAAAAAGGTTTGGGTACACCCGGCTGCCATGGCCAAACAGCATCAAAATACCAAAGAAGAAAAACGTACAGAAAGCACGAAAATAACATGGTTAATATGACCATCAACAAGTTGACCTCTGGGAGCAAAGCGAATTCGGAAATATTGCTCCAGTGAACTCCTTCACCTGAAAAGCGATCAGTGTATATGAATGATATACAAGTATAAAGACATAAACAAATTCAAAAAATAAGAGATATCAATTTCCATAGGAAGAAATAAATATTACAAATTTCCATAAGAAGAATATGGAACACTATTTGGCGCTCTTATGTGACAGCTGGGTTTTACTTTACTGGACTCAGAACTAGGCTACTGAAATCAAAGACACCGTGTAAATTAAAACACGGAGATTTGTTATACTACGGTTCAATATGGATATCTTTATTCATGATGCTGCTTTCAGACGTATAAATTTTCTATTAGCCCTGTATGTGTTAAAGGCAATGCATAGAATGTCTGGAATGGTCGCTCTTCAAATATCGGCGATAACATCAAGTTTACTTTCCGTAGGCATTGTATGTAATATCTAGATATTCTATAGAATGACAAATGCTATTTAGATAATTAAAAGAGAATCATGAAACGACTTTTATTGAAAAGGCGCGCATTTTATAGAATTTCAGACACTATTTAGAAAATTAAAAGGGAATCATGAAAAGACTTTTATTGAAAAGGCACGCATTTTATACAATGACAAATGCTATTTAGAAAATTAAAAGAGAATCATGAAAAGGCTTTTATTGAAAAGGCACGCATTTTATACAACGGCAAATGCTATTTAGACAATTAAAAGGGAATCATGAAAAGACTTTTATTGAAAAAGCGCACATTTTATAGAATTTCAGACGCTATTTAGAAAATTAAAAGAGAATCATGAAAAGACCTTTAATGAAAAGGCGCGCATTTTACACAATGACAAATGTTATTTAGACAATTAAAAGAGAATCATGAAAAGGCTTATTGAAAAGGCGCACATTTTCTAGAATTTCAGACGTTATTTAGAAAATTAAAAGCGAATCATGAAACGACTTTTATTGAAAAGGTGCGCATTTTATAGAATGTCAAACGCTATTTAGTAATAAAAGCGTGTTAATGAAAAGTCTCTCCTTGCTGCGCGGCATTAGTAACGAGATATTAGTAGGAGTATGTTATACCTGCCCGGTTGCATATTTACAAACCCTACCCTGATAGAACTGAGGCAGGAAATCGGACAATATGATTGGCTCGCTTCGCCGAGAGCCGATGACGTCGTTCTTTGCTCTCGTGCGTGTACTTTTCACTAGTATAATTTCTTGCCGTGTGGAATGTTTTATTTTTTATGATATTTTAAAAAAATAATTTCATTTTTAAAAATATTGCAACCCACGGAAGAATGTTTTCTGTGCTCAACTGTAGGAAAACGGTGAAGAAAAGTAGGACGACTCTTGTTTTGTTATGATTGCCGTACGCTACGTACGAGAGCTGGAAACGATGTCACTGCTCCTAGTAGCCAATGATATTGACTGATTTCCTGCCTCAGTTCTATCAGGGTAGGGTTTGTAAATATGCTGCCCGGTTTGTTTTCTGGTATTGTGTAAAATATTAATCGTTTCATGCTTCGCCACAAATGCATTTTTTATATTGCTTAGTCATTATATACCATATCTGCATTTCGCACTTAGCTTTTAGCATATATTCATCTTTCAATTCATGCGAAACACGTATGACAAATTTGAATGCAATTCAGCACTATGCAATAAAGAATCTGTCCAATAGTTCAAAATTGAGGTTTTAAGGTAATGTTATATTAAAATCTTGCCACTGTGCGATGTTTTATTTCCTTTTGAACAAAAAAATGACGGAATTATCAAATCTGAACGCGCTACATGATAACAAAAAAGGCATTTTCTTGAAAGAAAAACTTTAAAATAAACCGTGGTGAAGCTAAATATTATTAAAATAAAATGTCACACTTACCACTAGCTTCATAGGAAGAAATAAGGAAGATGGCAGTAACTAATGCAGTTTGAGGAAAAAGGCAGATTCCTAATTTGCCAATCACACTCATTGAGAAGTACGCCGACTCGTTTAATGGGGTGAGAAATTTTATAGACAAGAGTGTGAAAGAAAGAATGTAGACTATCAGTAAAGCAATTATTGCAAACACGGCTGGAAGGAAAGAAATGAGTTTAATCAAAACTTCAAAATCTGAAAAGATAATTTTCAGCATTATATTAAAATTAAATACTTTTCAGAGATTTTTTAATGGCTTTCAACGGAGCGCATAATGCATAAAACTTAACAATTTATTGAATAAGCAAAAAAATTGGTGGTTGTAACCCGCGTATAAATTACAATACGGCAATAAAATAGTAACAAACACAGTGTGATCCAAATTAAACAGGAGGTGTTTAGGGCTCTTTCTAGAGAAAAATACTTGGCCAATTTTATCCAAATTTCGTACACATGCTCTCCTGAGTTCGATTTTTGAAAGAAAAAAATTAGTTCATATTTCTGTCGCTAGGGGATGAAATGCCGCGGTGGAGCATGTAATTTACTTATTGCTTAACATGCGCAACATCTTCTACCTATATAATGAGTCTTGAAGCATATTTTCCCTAAACCAGGACTCCGTCATGAAACTGACTTTACCAAATCGTTCCTTACTTGTTAAACTGTTTTATGAACGCCCCCCGCACATCTCGCTTTGCCTGTTCAAACATTATTATGGAAAATCTTTAAGGACTAGAAGATCTGTGCCGTTCTAAGAAGGGGCTTGTAGCCCACCAAATATATCTCAGATCCCATTGTCTCAGATTTACTAACGAAAGTCATAGTAGAAAATCTCAAAAAGCATGAAAAACAGAACTTATGACACTAACCTTCATTTAATAACAATCTTACTTTTAACAATTACTTTCGTTTCGTCCGAGTAAAAACAAGTAATATAAAAAAAAATTTAAGTCAATACCTACTTAGGTGATTCGAGATATAATGAAAAATGTACTGCGCATGCGCAAAGATATGGCTGAAATATGGAGGTGCTTCGATGATCCCATGGGCCATCCATATACCCAAGAACCAAGTCTGTAATGTTAATAGTTTTCGAGATATAATGAAAAACGTACTGCGCATGCGTCATGCAAAATATGAAATGACAGACAAACAGACAGACAGACACACAAGAAAGCGAATTAATATTGCATTGTCATCTAGTTCTGAGCTATTTTTAAAGTTTCAAATCTCCAGCTCATCGGGAAATTAGTTTAAAATCGATTGCAAAATTTGAACAAGATATAGGGGGAGTGTGAACTAATAGTAGGAATTGAAAAAAGGACTTAGTCTTCACATACACATAAAGGTTTTCGAGGAAAGTCTTAATACAAAACTACAGAAAGGTTTCGTAAGTATCTTATTAATATTAGATACTGATACTATTTAAAATGCCTCGTTTAACTGAACAGGATTTTAAAATTTCAGTCTCACTTACTGTTGTTATTCAGAATAAAAATGTCACGAAAAAGAACTTAGTCTTCACATGCACATAAAGGTTTTCGAGGAAAGTCTTAATACAAAACTACAGCAAGGTTTCGTAAGTATCTTAATGATATTATATACAGACACTATTTAAAATGTCTCATTTAATTGAATAGGAGTTTTAAAAATTTCTTTCTCACTTGTAACTGTTGTTATTTATAATTAAAATTAAATCTCTCTTTGTAAATAAGAATTTAGTCTTCACATATTAAAAAAATATCTTTTTTAGAAAAAGACATAAAGAAAGAAATGTGTGTTTAATCCACAGTTCTAACTTTCTGGAAACTGACTTTTCTGGAAAGATATGAGTCGTTCAGAAGCCAATGCGCATAAGTCCAGAACAAAAAATTGAGAAAATTCATATTTTTTAATACAATAATTTTGAAAATATTTGGTTTATTAATTTGATTAGTGAAGGTATATAATGAAGCAACGAGTGAATCTTTCAATAACTAAAAATAATGTTATTAATTCCATCAAAATTTACAAAAACCAAAAGATATCAAACAATGAACTTATCTTCTTTGGCTTCTAAGCGACTCATATATTGTACTCCGATAAACAATAAATATTTTAATAAAAGTTGACAAGCTCTATGTCGAATACTTTAGCTTCAATAGGTTTCGAACCTTCGTTTTTACTCCAATTTCCCCTACCCATAACTAAAAACTGCTACCTCGAAATTTTACTGCAGAGTTTCTACTTGCAGAAACTTCAGAGCCTTTTAAAGCCCGTCATAGTTCATTTGTCCAGTGACATTAAGCAACGGGAACTCCACAAATTTGCATACCGTATTCTGATGCAACATAATTTTTACGTATGCTGTGTAATTTCTAAGAAAGTTTACTTGCTTTTGGAGGTGCAAAAGTTTTTTCCTGGTTTTTCCTTAATTTTTGGAAACCTGTGTACATAAATCTGCACTTTCCGAAAGAGGGATGAGAAAACTATGCAAAATTTTAAACTAAATAAGCCTACACAAATCAAAACAAGCTCTTACCTCGGTTGAAAAATATGCTAAACGTCATGCAAAATAGTATAAGACTGATCATAAATAACAACAGAATGAGAAATACGATCCCGCCGTCCGAATGCTTCAGAATCGCCGTTCCATTCTTTAGAGTAGCCTTGTAAGCGATGGTGATGATGGGCACAGTGATCAAAGCAATCACGAAGTAATTCAAAAACGTGCTGGACCAATACGTGAAATCTGTCATCCCCATCATTTTCATGAGTTCCTGAGGGGGAAAAAGCACATCAGTAAATGAATTTAAAATTTTTTCAAAAATAAAATATCGAATGAATGTGAAAGAAATAAGTTTAAATTGCATCAACTCCTACAGGGCTGTTTTTTGGTAGGGGGACTTATATATGTAGAGGAGAATTTACACAGTACAGTCACATTAATGTGACCACCACCTACTTTCGACGTCAACGTGAAATAACCAATCACAGAAGGCAGGTGGCAGCACAGCAGTGGAGTGTATATAAAGGATGTCCTAGGGCATCGGAAAGCATTT
>BGPR01030202.1:0-18812 GCA_013235015.1 Araneus ventricosus
TTATAATTATTTTTTACTAATTTTTGATGTCGCAATAAAAGTTTTCATATTGCTTCTTGATTTAGTACTCCGTAAAAGGTAGAAAATTGAGAAACGATCACAAATATAAACAGTGTTTAACTGGATTAATCCGTTTTGTATGCACATAAATACTTATTATATGGATAGTCGCATAATAATCTGTATTCTATAAAACCGCCTGTAATAATTAATACATATGAAGGATTAGAAATAACCTTCTTATCCCCTGAATAATGTTTTAAATTAACTAATACTACAAACCTTTTTTACTGAAACTTGTACTATATGCTTGTTAAGAGCACGAGTTAATAATTCTCAAAATAAAGTTTACGTTTAGACTAAATGTTAGAAGAAATAACGTATACATATACCGTTATTTAGCACGCAAGATATTATCCTTTATTATAATAAACAGAAAATTAATTCACCTAGATTAACAAAATTTGAAACTTTTATACTATAGTACCGGTCATAGAGCATCCCGTGGCCAAATTTTCAAAATTAAATTTAATTCTTTATTTATAACTTTTTTTATCGAAAAGAAAGGTATATTAGAGTTTAGACAGGGCATTAGTTTTTTGAGCCTATTTAAACGAAAATTGGACCCTTATCTACAATTAGGGCTGCGTTTAGGAGTTACCGTATTCAGAAACACGAAGTGTAAAACGAGGAGATATATCAAAATTCGAATTTACAATCAATGATTACAGTACTTTCTCTTTGTATACTACGTATACGAGAAGGTAAAAGCAATCAACATTTTTTCAATCAATTTTACGAAAATGGACCTTGGTACGAAGTACAAAATTGTTGAATTATTTTCTACAGATAGTTTTTTACAAACTTGGTAAAATCGAAAGAATAGGGAGGAAAATCTACCACATATTCGAAATTAGTCAGGTTCCCTTTTGTGCTATTCAAAAACAGTTTTGGGTCTTTTCGTACTAAATATAAAGGGAATTTTATAAGCATAAAAATGACACTTTATTCTTTATACAAAATTTTATAAATTAAATTATATATCTCATTCATGTATACCATACTACTTGGAAAATAAATATCTTGTTTGCAGTTTTATAATTATCCATTCAAGTTCAGAATGAAAATAAAAACGTGTAGATAAATCTGAATTATATAAAAAAAATTATACTTTACAAATTACAGCACACGCACACACATCCAAGATATTGCTATAAAACACATTATATAGTATGTGATGGTGGAATTTGGAAATAATTCAATGCCTGAGACTGCTATTATTTTTGGAAGAACTGTCCTTAAGCTTGTTAATATCGGATATATCAAAGGTTTGTAACACATAATAGTGGATTCTTGTCTCATAGCATTTATTAAAATTCACCTCAGAATTGGTATAAGATTTACCAAAAGCACTGGAATTTAAGCATTTAGATTTGATCACATATTGAATAATGCTTAATAGCAAATCAGCAAAACTGTAATGGTTCAAGGAACCAATGCATAAATGCAGTCTCTGAAGTAAGAAATAATATTTTCTTAGAAATAGTTTTGGGTTCTAGGAAGAAATACAAATTTTCAATGATAATTGAAATAATCTCTACACAGTTGAGCTGCAGATAATATCAGACTCTCAATAGGATTAGTATCAGCAGTATACAACGATGTTCCCCGATACAGTGCTTTTAACAGATGGTTATGTCTATCTGTACGTGAAAAACATGTGACATAAACAGATAGAGAATCAGTTTGAGAAAGGTCGTAGCAGAGGACTGGTATATACAGTGGCGATTTTTCGCACAGGTGTTAGAGGCGCTCGCCTCGTGCATCTAGGGGGCCTCAAAACCTATTCGATCTATATCGTAATACTAAGCCGAAGATGAATTTTCGACATTGGGTAGGGGGAGGGGCCTCACAGCAATTTTGCGCCTGTGTCCCCATACTGACAAAATCCGCCAGTGGGTATAGCATGATTGATTCACTGAAGAAATACTTCTGACAAAATTCCCGTGCTCTTTAAGATCAGTAAAAGTTATTAAAATGGTATCATTGGTAAAAATTGTTAATTGACGACAAAATAGTGACACTTCATAGATGTTTTGGCCGTTCTCGGTGAGGAATACAAAAAAGTTTGGGGGCCGTTTCGTATCGTACCGTTCTTTTCGAAAATATAAAGCAAATTTAACAAGCTTAAAACTGACCCTTTACTCTTCAAATAAGTTAAATAAAATAAAAAATGTCAAAACATATAGAAAATAAATATTTTATTTACAGTTGAAATATTATTTATTAAAGTTCAGAATGAAGAAAATGGAGCAGATAAATCATAATTTTATAAAAAAAATTACACCTTACAAATTACAGCATGCACGCATAAGATAATGCAATAAAACACATGATCTGGCAGGTGACGGTAATATTTTGAAATAATCCAAAGCCAGAGACTGCTATTATTACTGAAAGATCAGTCTTCAAAGTTGTTATTAGTGGATCTGGATGTATCAATGGTTTCTAACATATATTAGTGGATTTCTTTTCTCAGAGCATGAATGAAAATTTAACTTGCAGTTGGCATGCATTTACCGAAAGCAATTCAATTTAGCTATATAGTTTTAATCATTTATAGAAGAATGCTTAATAACACATCAGGAAAAAAATTGTGTTTCAAGGAACTAATGCGCAAATACAGTATTCGTATAATATTTTCTGAGAAATATTTTTGTCTTCTTTTATTTTAAGCAAGAAATAAACATCTTCATTGATTATTCAAATAAACGTAAGAGAGTTAAGCTGCAGATATTATCAGTCTCATAATAAGATTATTAAAAGTCTGATAAGATCACACACCCAAACATTAAATTTAGTCGATAACGTTTTCATCTAAACTATATTTTCCCCTGCCTTTAACAAAAACAAAATATTTTACAATGTAAAAAATAAAATTTTTTTCCACTTTCTTTAATTTTTATTTCCATGTACGTTATTTTTTCAGTTCAGAGTGACCTAAAAATAAATTTCCGGCTAATAATTATTTAATAAAATGATAATTATCTTTCGGAATGAATTTTTTCATTGTAATTTTTATGAATTTAAAACATATTTTTCTAAATGTTGTAATAATGAAGTTAAAATCTGTTCTAGTCTAAAAAAATTACACTTAAACCTGAAAATTAATTTTTTTAATAAAAATCAAATACATATATAATGAAATAATTGTAAAACTGAAATTTTCGATTTGATCTGAAAGATAAAACAATAAAAATAATGCATCATTTTCATATACCTTAAAACTTGCTCTATTTTTTGACAAAAATTTAATTTTACTCTATTTTTATAAATGAAAAATGAGTAGATGGAGATTATTAATATGAAAGAAGTTTACATTAATATCATAAAACTAGTTGAACGTGGGTGAAATGTGTTGATTCAAGAACACTGTTCAACTATATATAAATAGCAGATTTTCTTAGCTTCCCCTAGGCTTTCAATTTTTTTATGCTTGAATGCGGTATTGGAACAAAATCTATTTTACTTAAACCACAATATCTATTTTACGTAACCATTCGATATGGATCTTTAAAGCATTGAGGCATTGAAAAAAAATCTTATATCACATAAATTGCATTAAAAGAATAGTACTTGAAACATAATATAGCATCAAACCAGGCTGACATTAAAAAAAAAAAATCCGACACTGCAATTCTTCCGGAAATATAACCTCAATGCAAATAGCATTAAAATTCCCCACACCACAGGGGAGAGTTGGGTTTAGGATCCTGTGCCATCTCCAATTTGCAGTAAGTACATCCTTATCAGTCTTCATTGTGTTGACCTGTGCTCTCCCCGGATAATCAATCAAGATGTCAAACCAAGAAAGGGGGGTAAGAAATTAGGAAAAGTACGTGTGTTACACTTTAGAGACAGTTCACAATGAACGTAAAATTCAGTGCAAACCGATTTCGGGGTGTTTTCGACCACACGTTGAAATGCGTGTTTAACGATTTTGGGGTTGTCCGAGGTCAAAGTAGAAATACGTGTGAAACACTCAGAGGGTTAAGAGTGTGTTTCTTTCATCATTTTTTTAGTTTTCTCAGAATAAATTTCGAGTGAATGTCATTACTACATTGCTGTTGACTCTGCCGTATTCTTTTGTTCTAACAAATGGTTAATTCATATATTCCTTGACAGCACCAGTGATTATCTAAATTGCCTTGATTGTCTAAATTATTCGGTTAAAACTTTAACCGCCAGTGATTGTCTAAATTATTTAATTAAAAATTTAATCGCCAATTAAACATTAGAAGTAGCTAAAAAAGAGACATAACGAACAATTATGGCAGTCTTTCCACAAAATGAGGCTCTTATTTTAAGTAAGCATGAGAACTATAACAATAAAAACATCAAATTTAATATTCTCAAAGAATCCTTAAGCCATAACATTAAAACATTATACTTTAAACACTAAATAACATCTTCAAATTGAGGGTTGAAATTTCGAGGATTCCCACGAAGATGGAAACGAATCACTAAAACAAAGTCTGTCCGTACAGCGGAACTTGTTCATTAACCCGAATAAAAAAAATAAGGAAACTCGTCCACAAGATAATATCGCTTTTAAATTAATTTTCGCATGTGTTTAAATTGAGAGTTTGTTTTTATATTCATCGCAGTTTTTAATGAATATTTTCAACTATTTCTTACACTTGCCCTCCTATTTTGTATTTTTTATCTAAATCTTTAATCCCGAGGTGACTTTTTTCTTCTAGTCCCTTTAAAACCGGGACATTTTGGGAGGATACAGCATGAATTGGATTCTCCCTACCTGGGTGGTCATTTAACAAAACCACTCCACCCCCTGTTGCAACCTTCCCTTAAGGCGCACGTAAGTGGGCTGTTATGGGCAAGGGTAATTGGACCCCTACCGCTCATATCTCCTAAGCGATTTCAGAACCCACCTCCCCTTAAAAGAAGCCAACCGCCAATGAAATTTACTCTAGACCGTCCCGGACCACCTCGCTCCATGTGAGAGGGTTAAAGTTCACATTGCAAAGCTTGCAAATTTTAATCGAAATGGCTAATATTATTTACATATGTGCATTCTCTACTACACTCATGTCCATAAATTAAGGATAATGAAGTTCAGGCAAAGAAAGAGACAGAAGCAAAACAAATTTGACTTATTTGTAAAGTCTATTTATTAAACAAAAGGTAAAGAGCAAAACAGGTGCTATATGTTTGACATAATTAATAAAAATTGCGATTTTTACTCCCTGGAGCAAATTTCAAAAAAGAACCTATTTACAAAAAACAGTATAACATGGTTAGTATGATGGTTAATACGGAGTATGTCTCCCGGACGATGCAATACAGGCCTTACAACGCCTAGGCATGCTGAGTATCAAATTATCAATCTGATCTTGGGGAATATTACACCACTCATCAAGCAATGCCCTCCGAAGTTCCGGTAGACAGGTGGGAGGGGGTTGACGGGCTGCAATTCTTCGACCAAGCATATCCCACACATGCTCTATTGGATTCAAGTCCGGTGAGTATGCTGGCCAATCCATACGGGTGATATCCACCGATTGAAAGCATTCGTTTACGATGTTTGGACGGTGAGGACGGGCGTTGTCATCCATAAACAGAAATGCAGCACCCATGGTGCCCCGAAACAAACGTACATGTTGTTCCAGAATGACATCCCGATAGATGTGGCCTGTCATCGTTACACTCTGAACATGCAGGTCAGTTCTGGAACCAAGAATATATTCCTTCCCAAACGAGCCATCCTGCACCACCGTAACGGTGTCGTTCAATGGTGTTCTCTTGGTGGTAACGGGTACCTGGCGCTCTCCATATGAAAGTCCGGCGAGAATCAGACTGCAAGCTAAACCTGGACTCGTCGGAAAACATCACACAAGACCACTGTTGCGGTGTCCACAATGCATGCTCTCTACTCCAGGCTAATCGCAGGCGACAGTGAGTTGCGGTGAGTGGAACACATCTGACAGGCCTACGAGCATATAGACCAATGTGCCCTAAGCGTCTGTACACGGTCTGCCTTGAAACTGTCGTACCGGTAGCTGAAGAGAGCACACGAGACAGGTCTGATGCTGTGCTCCGTCTGTTTCTTTTGGCAGTAACTGCCAAATACCGGTCCTCATTCGGCGTTGTAACTCGGGGGCGACCTGTGCTGTAACATCTACTCACATTACCATCATCTTGGAATCGTTGCCAAAGCCTGGAGATGACACTCTGGGCGATTCCAAGTTCCTCGGATACTTCCAGCTGGGTACGTCCACATTCCAGCTGTCCGATAATTCTACCACGTAAAAAATCATCCAAATGCTTCCTTTGTGCCATAACTATGCGGTTATTGCACTTAAAGGCTTTTAAAGCGCTTGTGAAAAATTTTACTTCTTTGCCACCATTCCTTATATACCCCTCTCTTGCACTCTCGTCATTGTGACGTACTATCCGTGCCATCTGGTGGTTTCCTGTAATTTGCATATTCTTCTTCAAGATGTGTATGATAATTCTACAGGTGAAATTTTTATTTCAGAGTTCAATTTCTGTGTGATTCTGAATTATCCTTAATTTATGGACATGAGTGTATTTATATACGCACTATAATTACATATTTTAACCGAATTGATGATTTGATTTAAGGAGACCTTGAAATTTAACCCCTTTATGATAACAGTTTAACATCAATCTTAATTTCAATGAGTTCTTGTGTTTCAATGAAATCTTGTGTTTCACTGAGTTCTTGTGTTTCACTGAGTTCTTGTGTTTCAATGAGTTCTTGTGTTTCAATGAGTTCTTGTGTTTCAATGAGATCTTGTGTTTCTTCTAGAAATAAATTTCAATAATGTCGCAGTTGCTTCTGTGCACTTTTGAAGCTGTCTACCAAATCTTACTTATATTGTTCATCATGTAATATCCATAAAAATAACCTGATGCAAAAAATAATTGCATTTATAAAGAGACTAATACTACTTTACATTTCTTGAGTAAAAATCTCTTATTTCTTCCTTCTACTTAATTGATATAAAAATCTAGACTTTCAGCATATCCTTAGATGTACTGCAGTTAATGTACTACTATAAAAGAGAAGAAAATATTATAGGAAGAAACGAAATACTACGTATTCAGCAGTCATAGTGATATGAACCGGAATGAAAACGTGTTTTCCGCAGCGTAATTGACTCGCTACAATCTAGGAGAATAATAACTGAACATCCAATAAATTTCCTTCTCATCCCTTTTATCTGGGAGATTATTGGTTAGATACAGAGACAGGGCTGCTGACAGTAATTGCGATGGAAAGAAAACAATGATGTGGATATTATCTGATGTTTTTCTTCTACATCTGCGTTCAGGAAATGTTTTAGGGTTCTATGAAAGGGCTAAACTAATAGGACTGTGAAGAATAGACCTGCATTTATTGAATGTGAATTATTCACAGAAGTCACTGCGTTCATCAGTATTCTCAAAATTACAATTAAATGTCACCTTTTATTCCTATTAACAAAATTATGATTAAATGTTATTTGCTCTAATAGGTATATTTGGAGGCATTAGGAATAGAGTTTCGCTTGGCTAGAATCGTTGAAAAGAACTGAACGCTACATAAAACGGACGGAAAAATAAAAATCATTACCTATAACATCGTTTTAATTGATTTCAAGAAACATTCGTGCCAAATTGAAAGCTAATCGAACGGATTTATTAATCTTCCAGTGGTTGCTCGTATGTGAGACATACACAAGGGAAGAATTTCGTTTTATATCATTTTACCAGAAGGTGCTACAAAAGCATGATCTTGGCTATTCTTCCTATTCCTATCGAAGAACTGTTAGTCATCGTTTGGAAGTCGAGGGGTTAATAGAACTCTGCGAATTTGCTATTTGTATATCAGAGATACATGCAACTCTTGCAAAGAAATGACTATGAAACTGACTTATTGCTTTTCATATCTAAATTTCAATTGTTTTCTTTTTATACTTCCATATTGCCTTTAGAGTTTTATATTGCAAATGCAAATATTTCTGTTGCAATATTCGCAACTTCATTTATTTTACTTTCGCGTCATTCAACTAATTCTTTGGTGAATTTATATTGTTTTTGCTCTATGTTCATATTGTTTCCACTCCTTTTTAAATAAAAATTGTTTTAAAAAATTGTGTTTATTATCCCTTATACAATTGCTACCTAATCTAAATATTTAAAATAATATGGTAAAACTCTCAGACAATTTGCCAGCCCCAATCACTCTACGGATTTTGATAATTTGTGTTTCATAAGAAAGCTTATGACGTCTAGATATGCCATCAAGGGTCACCGGGGCCGGCCGCCGCCCGACGCCCCCAATTTTCGAACGAAATCGAAAAAAAAAACAGTAAGGAGAATGTATGGTGGAGAAAGGTTTTTTCATTTAAAGGTTTTAGTTTCAATTCAAGAACATTTCAGCTAAAAGAACAAACAATTTATTAAACAGTAACAGGTTTAAAACGGTATCATATTTAAAAGCAGCAGAAATGCGGTTAACCTGAACATGAGTAAGAGTGCAACGCCCAACACTGAACATACACTGAGAATCAATTGCAAAAGTTACATCAAATTCTAGTCTTAAATAGGCATTGCAGAAATACAAGTAGAATGTTGATGGCGCCGTCTAGTGAGGATTCAACATACCCCGGCCGCCACATGAGTTAACTGTCACTGATGAGTTTGGTAACCTTGACTACTGGTCCATCTTGAGTGTGAATGAGAACCACTCGAACGAGCCCTGGGTAGGTTTCCTTCATGTTCCCCAACCGCCATGTCAATGGAGGGCTTGTACTATCATGCATGACCACCAAGTCTCCAACTTGAATCTCTGGATCTAGTCGAGTCCATCGTTGGAGGTGATGAAGATAATTTCTGGTCAACTTTTCCAGAAATTCTGTCTAATGATCTGGATCAGGTGCCACCTTGATGTCAACCGGAGATCGCCTTCATGATTTGAATCCGGAATTACCAGCAACAGAGAACCTATCAATAAATGTCCCGGCGTCAAAGCTCTAACATCGCTAGGATCAGACGACACTGGAATCAAAGGTCTCGAGTTCAAGGACGTTTCCACTTGTCAAAGCAAAGTTGACAGCTCTTCAAAATTAAGGACAGCAGCCCTACAGGCTCTAAGCAAATGATTCTTTGTCTGCTTCACAGCCGCCTTCCAAATTTCCCCGAAATGAGGAGAATAGGGTGGAATGAATTGGATAGAAACATA
Organism: Araneus ventricosus; assembly: GCA_013235015.1. Lineage (NCBI taxonomy): Eukaryota > Metazoa > Arthropoda > Arachnida > Araneae > Araneidae > Araneus > Araneus ventricosus. The sequence goes on from BGPR01030202.1 coordinate 9,272, forward strand.
TTCCTGGACAGGGGTGGATTTCAGAATGTCAAAAAGATCTTTAAATTGATTTGCAAGAACTGTTAAGTTTTTTCCTATCATCGGAATAGATATCCGATGGACACCCACGTCGACTTATGAAGCGCCGCAAGGCTGCCAACAAAGCCTGAGACGAGAGGTCGGAAACGGCGTCTAGATGAACGGCCTTGGTACACATGGAAACAATAACACAAATGTAAGATTTTAATCGCACTTTACTTGGAAGAAGATTAGGTTTGGTCAAAATTGGACCAGTCATAGTATACATGGCATATACCATGCGATTACCAGGTACTGTATACATGGCATATTTGATATAAAAAGTGTATCCACCTTTTGTGATTCAATTATCGGACCATTTTGCTTATACGACATCGGCTATTCCTGTTTTTGTAACATATGCTATGATTTAATTTAGGTTTAAATCAACTAAGTTTATTAAATGCAATTAACCTAATTAGAAATCCCAGGTTCGACCTTTGTCTAATAATTATTTTTATTATTGTAATCAATTTAACACTCAGCATGCGACACAAAGAAAGACAATATGAATTTGAAATATATAACATTAAACTTTATTTACAGAATAGATATTTAATTATAAATTTAGCATTAAATAAAATAAGCCCAGGAAAAGTAGGATCATCTAAAATAATTAAATCAGTCTCTAATCAACAGTCTGTAATTGTCTCTGGTGATTCGATATAATCAAATGTATTTCAAACTCACCAGGCGACGCCACTCGATTTCCAGTCCAATATTCCTTAAAATATATTCACTTGTAATTTCCAATCCAAGGTACTAGTAAAACCAACTCACTTAATTGCTTTCTTCAATCACCATATATGGTCTCAATAAAATCTTTTTAATTCACCAGGCAGACACCGTCACTTGGGTGATGAAACTATTCGGAGAAATCAACCACTTAAAACTTTCTGCCAAAACCCACCACATCGTTTCTTGTTACCTTATTCTCAGTTGCCCCTTTCTAATCTCTACCCCTTTATATATGTCCGGGTCTAGTTCCCGTCCTTCTCATTGTTGAATGAGCAGGTGCAGCAAGAGGTGGTTTCTCTGAATTGTTCTCGACGTTTCAAGGGTTCAGGGATACGTCGCTTTACTCGCGAGGATTCGAGGGCAGTGTCTCGATTCTTCTCGATATATATAGAGTTCAAGTGTGGCACCGCCTCACAAGATTATTCGCCACCATTCTGGAAATTTCTATGAGAGAGAATTCTGAAGTTCACTATGTAATTCATTGTGTTCTAATTGAAGCAAAATATTACAAAACACATAACTGAGATTGCACTGCTCGCGTTTAAAGATATTTAAACTATTCGCCAAAAAAGTTTTATTTTCTTTTTTATTAACAGCTTAATGTCTAATTTCCCAAAAGAAATGAATATATTTGTTTGCCAACACAAACACCAACGAAGAACAAGAATGCATTAAATTTATTTACCCAAATAGTTTCTCGAATGTTAATCACAAGTTAATTTCACCAGTCATTTGAAGCAGCTAATATTCTAGTGATACCTCCATGGTGTAAATGTTTGATATCTATTAAAATAGTATTGTTATTGGCCAGTAGCACACACATGCATGATTAAAGATATTTAACTTATTAATGTGTTATTAACTTATTAATGTGTTATTAACTTATTAATGACTTTTTAACTTTTTCAAATAAAATCTAATTATTGATTATTTTAAGATTGTTGAACAGTTTACGAACTATTAAAAAAATTTTAAGGACGCACTTAACAATAGAAACTGGCATTCACTTCCAATTTTAATATAATATTCATGCATTTAATATTAACAAAAATTAATAATTTTTTATATTAGATATATTTATTTGTACCAATTTTACATTTATTTACACATATATTACATTTATATATTTATTGTATGTTAGATACATTTATTTCCCTTTTATTTTCAATTCATTATTTGAATTACTTATTAAAAAGCTGCAAATATCTTGACACTCAAAAGATAGTATCAGGAAGATGGAAATGCTACATATTAAATAATAACAGTGGTATCAGAAGGAATAATAGCCCCGCTTTCTGAAGTGTCATCGGCTGCCACCATATATGAGAATAAAGCCAATAATTCAGTTTCCGCTAAATCGTATTTTCCTTTCTTTTCGGAAGAAGAATATGGAAGAGACGCAAACAAGAATTAGGGTATTCAGCGGGTAATGGAAAGAAAACAATGTTTCCGATATTTTCTGCGTGCTTTTCCTGTACGCCTTGTTCCTATGAAAACGCTGATTTCTCTGCTGTACGATCAAATTAACTATTTATAGACGACCTTTATATGTAGGATGATTTCAAAGGAATACTCCAAGCTTATAAAAATCTGTAATTTCAAAATAAAAAACCAGGAGAGTTCTTGTCTCGATTTTCTCTAAAATTCCACGATATGATACGTTTTCTGTTCAGCTTCATCAGATGGTGAAGAGAGTCGATTGCGCATTTTGGACCATCCATCCTTTAGACACTTTAGCCAAAAATTTCAGGCAAATATACAATTCTGGCTTGAATGCCTAATATCAATTACAGTTTGTCTGATTAGTTGAAGTTTTGGGTTATGGTGTTCACATGCACATGGATAGATAGCTATATAGCAGGCAATCTTTGACAGACAGCTAGGTATAAGCTGTCTTCTTCACATACTCAAAGATGGAAAATAAAACAATCATGCATGCAAGATAGTGCAATTTAGTCCCAACAGATGTCACCGACCTGATCTACCTGCTGACGGCATGTAAACTATCTCTCTTCCACTCTCGGAAGACGGAATAAAATCTTTGACTAATGAGCATGATGCTCAAAACTGCTATCGATGATTGAATCTGCGATGTAAAGAGCAACACGCGCCCTACTTATTCCTGTCTTAATTTGTTTTCCAAATTTGAAGATGTTCTGAATGTTTGTTTCCTCGTAAATTAAATAGTTAAAATATCACATCTGTGTCTTCTTCAGCCTTCTGGACTAACTCACTTCAACCTATACATAATTCCAAACATATAGGAGAAAGTGGAATAAGATCGGCTACCCTTGATTCTGGCACTATTAGTTCTTTCCTGCGTAAAGATACTGAATTACACTCTACTAGTCAAGAAAAAGAACAGTCATAGTGGCGTGTTGCAGCTGTTGAATTCAGTGCTTCTGTGAAGGTTTATTTGTTTTAAGACGTCAACTCTCTAATGTCCGTTTGATTTTAAACTATAGTTACTTAAAAATCATTACACTTTTAAAAACCCTTTTTAGTCCAGCTTATCCTTACTTAGGATTGCTACCCTATCAAACAATATGGATTTACTCCAATAATCCCGCTGTTCTATTTCGTTTCCTATAACCTCTGCACTCGGTTTAAAACCGGGTACTCTCAGTGGTGTAAGACCGGGAACAGTCAGTACTGATGATTACTCCGATGAAGACGATAAAAACACATCACACGTTGATTGTTTCTATTTTAATGACGAATTCTCAGATTTAAATAAAGAAGAATGGTGAATCTAATGTAAAAACTGTTTTAGCTGTGTCAAAGAAAGCTGTAGTGGCGAGGAGGAGGAAGACAATTGCTTTACATATGAATTCTGTAACTAATATTCTTAAATTGTCATATAAAATAAAAATGATTGCAACTTTTCCACTGAAAAAAGAATTTTCCTAATTTCCCGTAACGTTAACTCGTGTACCCGGTTTTACCACACTACTAGGGTAAAACCGGGTAGTTTGACTTTTTTTATATACAAATCATTGATAAAAAAGTAATAAAACGGTGACTTTTCTGGAAAGTTATATTGTACTCCGATAAACAATGAATAATTTAATAACATTTGACAAGCTCTCTTTTGAATATTTCAGCTACCCGGTTCTACCCCATTTTCCCCTATTTTATAGACTCAGGGATTTTAAGACGTTCAGATTAATCAGAATTTGGAAAGGAATTTTTCGTCGATTGAAACACAGTCCCCTTGTATATTTTGCTTAGGAGAAAGAAAAAAGTTCGATCCTTGATTGACCAATGGTATGGTACAGAAAATTGCAAAATTATAAATATAATAATAGTCCAAAATTAAGTGATAGGTGGGAATGGCCAAAAGTATGTTAGTCGTGGTGTAATCTTCCATATAAATGTATGCGAATTTACTTAATTGCAGACATGAAATATGAAACATCTGTTTGGAAGAAAATCTGCAATAAATAAAGCTGTTTTTAGACAAATGATACGAAATATCAAATATCATTAAAATAAAAGTGTAGCACAAACTCTGATAACTCTACGACTTTGTTTTTACTTACGCAAAATATCTTCGTAACAAAATATATTTCTTTCATTCTTCCCTTATATGTTTTTCATTATATTCTTTTGCTTTCAAAATTCATATTCCTTTTTTCAACCGTTTCAAGACCTTCTATCAAGCTTGCAATTGCCATTTGCTTATCTGGTTGATTTGTGTTTGAGGTGTCATGTTCCAAAGGGACAGTAATAACGGCGAAAAATAATATGCACAATGCTGAAGAAATTATAGTACTTCTTAATACTTTTGGAATATGAAATCTGTATTTATACGAATGAGTTTTCATTATATTCAGAAAAAATTTCCAATAGTCTATCTTAAGGAATTCTTGGGTATACGTATATATGTACAACAACACTTCATGCCCCCCTATCTAGAATCATTACGATTCTTTATAATCGGTATAGGCGAATTCCCCGTATAAAAACCCACTGCGATGTTGGAACTGCCCTTCTTCAGCATGTAATTCCTTTCCGTCCAAACGCTGCCTTTCTGCGTAAGTTTCATACATGGCCATGGAGTGGAATTTACTTTTAAAGATATTATTGTAACTATTAAGTACACATAATCTACATTATTATCGTTAAAATGGATAAATAGAAACTAAAATAAAGTATTGATTGGATCAACGACTGCCTTCTTATTCAAGATATTTGCTCTACACTTTCCCTAAGAAACATCGTTATATATTGTGAACAGGATTGTGTTATAGTTGGACCGAAAGTGCACAGACTAATGTTCTAGGTGAACTTGCTTTAGAACAGGTCTTTGCGAAGAAGAGCATGAATGGCAACAAGGTGGAACAAACGTGCCTTCTTTTTTTTCGTTCGGCGAGTGGTGATAGAGAGGTGAAGATTGGATGTGAGTTGATGTTCCCTTTTTTTGGAATCCTGTTTTTTACAAGTTGCTGCTTGGTGTTCCAATCATGTTTTTCGTGAGATGAATTGAAAGCTACTTCCATGAGCTTTTAAGGTTATTATTCCAATGACTTCAGCATCAAAGTTGTCTCTACTAAAAGTGTAGCTTGATGGAGATCTCGGTTTCGAGTCAATGATTCTTCGATTTTCAAAATTTTCTTCCTGAGTTTTAGCATGCGTTGGTAAGACTTTTTTTCAACTGCAGTTGAAGCTTCTTTCTCCCATGTTGCAACATTTTTATACTAGTTAATAATATTCTCTGACAACGTATCACTATACTGAATCATTTTTAGAGTAACGATACTTATTTTTCATACACGTGTTTTGATGACTTTTACAGAATTTTGATGTGTAGACAATAATGCCGTGGATAAATGTTAATAAATAGTGTTTTTCTTGTTTACTCATTAGTGTGCTCTTGCATTTGGTGTATTAATCATTATTACGACCATTGTGCCATTTATCATGTATTTATTTTCAGCTATAGGGTTAGGCCCAGCTTAATATTTTAGTCACACCATAACATATATATATATATATATATATATAAAGTATTTTAGATATTTTAATTAATTACATGAACTTTTAACTTATCTTAAAATTTTAAACAAGGTATCAGACTAATTTTGAAATTAAAATAATGTCTTATTTTAGGCTGACTTAGCGTTGGCATATGACTCTCAGATTTGTTTAGTGGCGAATTTTGTGTATACAGGTAACTGTTAAGTAATAAACATTGATTTTATAATTCTTAGTTAAAAATGATTGAGAATTTTTATAGAACAATGAGTCGATTAATTTTAGTGCAATAATTAACATTTGCAATATATAGTAATGTTTATTTTAGATATATGCTGTATTCTTTTCATTTAGAAATGCATCAGTTTTAGTGTTAAGTATGATATCTTTCTTCTAACTTCTTTCATTTTTAGGGTTTATTATCCTTTCTGTTTTTGAACAATGGCAACTGGGATGGTTTGTACAACAAAATCGATTTAACCGGCTATTAGCTTATCCAAAGCTGAGCAGCCAATTTAATTGCTGAAAATTCCAAATTTCTGGATTGAATTTTTTCAATGGTTTTGATTGTAACAGAATTTCATATGCATGTTCTAATTTTCCATATGTTCTTAGTATATATTTAGTATTTTTACTATTTGGTATTATATGGTTTAGTATTTTTATTTTTTAGAATATATTTTATATTTAGTGTTGTGGAAAATATTTATTCGAGTTTAACCCATGGTCTGCCTCATCACAAGAGGGCGCTCTCGACCGTATGAGAATTAATCTCGAACTAAGATTGGGAGCGTCGGTTTTGTATTGTTTGAGTAGGCTTGAAGAAATGTAGTTCGTTTTCAGGTCGATTTAACGGCCATAGTTATTTATAGATGTTTTTTATTAAATGTTATTTTTAAATGCAACTGTGTAGTTTTTTACGAGTGTCAGTGTCGTTCCTAGAATCCTTAGAATTAGATTTAGTTTAGCTTCGGTAGTGTTTATATCAAGTGTAATTAAAAAATGAAACTTTTGCATTGCTTTATAGATATGCATGTTAATTTTCATTTTGAATATTAAGATATGATTATTTATATATGGTATATATATATATATATAGTTACATTTTCCCAACAAACAAAACACATGTCACATTTTCAATATATACACATATTAAACTAGTAATTAAAATTAAAAATAAAATAATGTTACCTTATCAATAATCATATAAATTAAATGCAAAAGATAGTTAGATTATACACTAATGTATTAATACTAGTTATCTTATTACTACTATAAATATATATATAATTTTAAATGTTTACAATTCCAAAAATATTTTCTCTTGCAGAACAAATTTCTATGTCAGAAAAAAATTAAATAGCAATCTTGGATATATAAATCATTGTGATAGCATTTCTTCACGTGCAAGTTGCTATGAAAAAGATAGAAAATATGTAAATATATTAAATATTGATAGCGAGATTAACCGAAATAATAACGGATCATTGCATAGAATAGTTGGATGGTGCATTGTACAAGAAAAAAAGTAATAATTTTGTTTCCAGTGAATTATGTTTTCATTTCCGTTCTGAGGAAGAGGATGGCTCAGATAAAAATAGAAAATCTAATATTCGTTGTTATGGAAATAAAATAATGTTAGTGACATTTCCGAAGTCATTATATTTAGGAAGGGAGAGTGCTTCTATGTTTCTTTGAAAATAATTTGGAGGTCTATTAAAAGGCTCAATATTTTTTGACAGATATCGAATATTCTTTCTTTTATGTTGAATATAATTTAAGAGAAAATAATTATTAGAAAGTTAAAATTAATGATGAAAGAATTTATTTTGTAAACAATTATTACTTGAATTTAAAATAACAAACTTAATATATTATTAATAAATTAAAATTATATTTACATATATAATCATTAATTTAATGTTATAATTACCAGTTTTAGAGTGTTTTTAAACCAGCCTGTCAAATAAAATATTATCTTTATTTGTAAAAGAAAGCTTTGTAAAGTTATGGAGACAATAATTATGAAATATTGTCCACATAACTTTGGAAAATTTTGCCATCTAAATCAAGATGCACAGGATTCCTTTCATTTACCATGCACGGATACCGAAAAGGTAATACTAATATTCAGTAATTACATAAGTATTACTTTATACCAGAACTAAGCTATTAAATAAAGAATATATTAGCTAGCTATTCATAACTATTACAATGTTGAAGAATTTTATATAGATATGATTATAAAAATTATATGTATTTATAACCCAACGTGACCAAACGGTTGCTGGTAGATGAAATCAAACAATGAGAAAGTGCAGAGTTCGTTAATGAAAAGTTCCACACTGAATTATTTTGAATCAGTGCTGATACTATAATTTAACAGCAACATAGAGGAGTCCATAGAATGATCTCATTTGGAGAATGATGTGTCACACAGTTTATATTAACTCATCACATATTATTTCTCTCCAAATTCATTTAGCTTTTTCAAACATCCTATAGTTAATTACCTGATTGTGATGCTGAAAACCTGTATTGTTGCGATATGAGTGAGGCCGCGGTGGCATAGGGGTAAGGTCTCGGTTGTGGGGCCGGAGGGTCTCCGGGTTCGAAACCCGATTCCAGTGAAGATCCGCCGTTTATGGGGCCTGCTGCACGCTAAATCAAACGTTGTGGCCAAACGTCCTCCCGTTGGCGTGGCGTGGAACCCTGGGTGCCAGCCCTGGCGCCGTCCCCGTCATCTGACCGTGATTCAAAATTACGAGGCCCGTCCCTCAATAACCCTCGTGTTGCTTCAAAACGGGACGTTAATACGACTAAACTAAGCGGTATGGGAACAATTCAGCAATGTTGTGTCAGCATGCAATCGATATCTGTCATAAAAGGTTATTTGAAATTAGACGAAAGGTCTGTATTTAAACAGAAATGATGGAACGTCTGAAAAGTAAGTATTTCTGATCTAACGCAGTTGTTCAACCCTTATTTACTCGGCATTGCAGTAATGAGTACTTTTTTTATTGTTTCTTAGTCCTTCTTTCCTCCTCTTCCTTTCCTCTTTGTTTCTTTTTTCATTTGAAATATCCGTCATGTAATCAGTATTTGAGTAATGAGTCCTTACTCATTTTTTTCCTGCACCCTTCTTCCTTTCCTATATCTTTTCTGGCATACGTCAAGTGATCAGCATTGCAGTAATAAGTTTATTTATTTTTTTATCCTTTCCTTTTTCTCTTCTCTTCATTTCTTTCTCTTTTTTAAACTTTTTTGCATTCCTTCATTTTTTTAATTACCTAAAGAAAGAATCGAATTCGCAATAATGAGTCGTTCTACATTCTATTCTCGTTTCTTTATTTCTTTGTGTTCTTCCCCTTCCTTTTCTCTTTCTTTCCTGCTCTTTCATTTCTTTTTACCTTCATTGATAAGATTAGCCATGTAATTGGCATTGCAGGAATGAGTCCTTTTTCATTTTTTTCTTGATCCTTTCCCCTTTGTTCCTTCCTTTCGTTTGACCTTTCTCTTCAATTCCTTTTTCGTTTTTTTCTTGATCCTTTCCCCTTTGTTTCTTCCCTTCCTTTCGTTTGATCTTTTTCTTCAATTCCTTTTTCATTTTTTCTTCATCCTTTCCCTATGTTCCTTCACATCCTTTCGTTTGCCCTTTCTCCTCAATTCCTTTTCCATTCTTTTTATGTTTTCATTTGAAATTATATCTGTAAACGTGTCCTTGTGTAATTTAAACATAAATAAATAATTGTTACACAATTTTGGTCTG